>JAADXX010000335.1:0-29161 GCA_023338025.1 Phytopythium oedochilum | reverse complement strand
TGTCCTGCTCCTCCTCGGCCGACAGGTTGGCCAGCAGCTGGCTGCGCAGGTCCGCGTGCTCGTCCGTCATGGTCACCTTGAGCTTCGGGTTGTCGGCGGGCGACGAGACCTTGCCGTCCTTCGGGAGCATCACGACGGGCAACCGCTCGACGACCTCCTCCTCGTTCGACCACCGGTCGCGGCGGATCACGTGCACGTTGAGCGAGCGCGAGAACGACCCGTTCATGAACCGGCTTGAGATGGCGCTCTCGACCGACTGCACCGGCGCGTCCTCCTCCTCGTCGTCCTCCGAGTAGTAGTAGTTCGTGGGCCGTCGTCGTCGGCTGCTGCTCCCGCCGCTGTTCCCGCCGCCGCCGCCGTCGCGAGAGAGCAGGTACTGCCGGAACCGCTCGCGCTCCTGGCGGCGGGTCGCCAGTATCTCCTCTCGCGACGGCCGCTCGGTCGCGAGCGCCAGGTCGCTTGCGCTCACCGTCGGCGGCGTCACGGGCGTCACGGACGGCGTTATGGGCGTCACGGACGGCGTTACGGACGGCGTCGACGGCGTCGCAAGCGGCGTCGCCTGGCCGCCGCGCGCGACGCTCAGCGACTTGAGCAGCCTCTGCAGCGCCAGGAACGTCTCGTCCACCTCCTCGTCCTCTTCATCCTCGGGCTCGGACGCAGCCGACAGCTTCTTGGCCCACTTGTGGCCGTACCGGTCGCGCGCCGCCATCTCTCTCTCTCTCACGCTCGCTTCGCTCTTATCTTCTGCTGCTTCTCCGCGCCGTTCGATCGCCGGCCGCTGGCCGCACTCCTCCTCGCATGTACCGGGCAATTGCGCGTGTGGCGAGTCGCGGGTCGCGTCGCGGGGGCAGGCAGTCGGTCGCTCTTGTCGCGGATTACGGTGCGCCAATGCCGGGTTGTCGCCGCTGCGCGCGCTTCTGGCTGGAAGAAAGGGAGAGTGAGTGAATCCTGCGCCAGCCACGGAGTATACTGGGCGCAAGTGAAAGCAACCCGCTCCGTCCTGCACACCGCTGAAAGGATGGAAATGGCGGAAACGGAAACTGCTATCCAGTGTATCGGGTCTCGCAGGTCACTTCGAACAGCACCCGCAACCCGACCTCACGGCGTTCAAGGCGGAGAATTACCGGGACAAGGACGATGCAGGCGCGCTATGTCAAGGGTTTGATGAACATAGCACCGCGTTTTGAGATAATATATCACTTTGGAGCGCAAAGTGATGGGATTATCCAAAGTTTTCCTCCTGTTCGATTCGGCCGGCCCACCAGGTTCTGGAGGTTTGTACCCCTAGGCGTCCTCACTGCGGCTAGGGCTGCGGCGAGAGTCAAGTGCGCAAAAGTTGGTGTAATGGCTCTCGAAACCTTTTACTGTATTTCGCCGACGTTGATCGATGTCGCAGCCGGCGTGCTCGCGGTCTTCATCTCCTTGCTCTTGAGGAGCAACAGCGCGTCCTTGTAGAACGCCACGCTCGCCATGGCACTCGCCGTGCAGCCAGGTTGTGGAACGGGTTGGCGGTAGTGGGTCGCCACGTGGAACAAAAAGGTCGCGAACTTGTCGTTCGCGATGCGGAAGGCCTCGAACAAGCCCACCGAAGCCGACATGTTTTCGTTCGGCGTGCTGCTGAGCGAGCTTGACGTGCACGCGCTGCCGTACTCGCACGCGAGGGAGAGCAGCAACGCGGGCCTCAAGCTGCCGGACGCGGCGATCCTTCAGATGGTGGCCATGGGGACGCTGCGGGTCGAGTTCTCGCCCCAAGCGGTGCCGGTAGTGGTCGCGCTGGGCATCGCGTGCGTATCGACGGACCCGAAAGACCGCCCGACGGCGCCCGAGGCGCTGTACAAGCTGCAGAAGTTGCTGTGAGGGGTGAGATGTCAATGCCGACGCTCGACCCGATGAAACTCGCCGGTCGTATAGCTCTTTCGCCCACGGTCGTTTGCAAGAGTGAAGGTCGCTTCAACCTTGCCCCCGAACGAACCGTCGCGCCCCTTGGAGTGCCAAGTCCCTCAATGCCAGCGCGTCCCTCAAGTACACGCGCCACCGCCGCCGCCGCCGCTGCTGCCTCGTTGTGGCGCCGCCCGGGAGAAAGAGGACCGGCCGATGGCCGACCTGCTGCTCTCCTGGCTCAACCATGAGCTGCGGCTATCGGCGGTCGTCACGGACCTGGACGCGGACTTCGCCAGCGGCTTTTTGCTCGGCGAGGTGCTGCACCGGCTCAACCAGCAGCACAACCTCGACGACTTCATGCGCAGCGCGACCGCGGACGCCAAGATCCTCAACTTCTGCCTGCTCGAGCCCGCGCTGCGCAACCTGGGCGTGCGCCTCGACGCGGCCAAGGCCGCCGCCATCATGAACGAGCACCGCGGCGCCGCGGCCGATCTGCTCTTCCAGATCAAGGTAACGCGCGCGCAGTTGGGGGTATGAGGACTTGGTAGCCACGGGACTCAGACAGAGGTCCGCGCCTTCCGCTGCGCAGATGGCTGCGGCGAGGATACAGCGCGCGCCGGCCGTCTCGATGCGGCCGTTCGAGGAAACCAAGGTCGTGGCCCTCCATAACCGGCCGACGAAGCTCGCCAAGCCAGCGCACGACGCGGCCAATCACCGCTGGTTCGAGCACTCTATTCGCCACCACGTCCAGTCGGTCGCCGCGCTCAAGCACCACAAGTGCGTGCTCTGTTGCTCTGCAGTAACGCCGCATCAGCGCGCGTGTGGCTTTGCGTTCTGACAGTGTACGAGCTCAGGGATGTCGCGGCAAAGGAAGTGAGTCGCCACCAGGCATATCTGGCCGCGAAGCAGCAAGAGAAGGAGTTACTGGAGGCCACCAAGGCGGAGAGGCTCCACAGAGCGTTCATTCACAGCCAGTTTATCAAGGAAGCGCTAGAAGAGTCGGACTCGCCGGCCTGGAGGCTCGCGCTTGAGACGAAGAACGCGCGAGAGCAGCGGCGAGCGGCTTTCTACCGGCAACTGGTGGCCAAGCACGACAAGACGCAGGTACGCCGACAGCTATCGCGCATTCAATAGCCGTGACGAGGCTGTTGACTCCCTCGAAGCTGACAGGCGTCTGACTCATTTATCAGGACGACCTCACGTTCAGCCTACGCAACACGGTGCAAAGCGACTTGGACGCATTTGAGGTACGTGGCGTGCGGACTGCCGAGGGTTCCTGAGGTCTCTGTTCGTGAAATTGATGGAGATGCACCTTACTGTAGCGGCAAGAACCTGATCGGGCAAGAAAAGCAGCCAAGCTTCCTCAGCGCAAGTCTTCCGGGTACGGACTCCGGTCGCTTACAACTGCGTTGGGCAAAGCCACAGGCGACACAAACGACTTCATTCCATCGGCACGAGGCGAGGACTTTGCTCCGGCAGAAAATGTGATGCAACGAGACGCCGACACGATCAAGCAGCAAAAGCTGCAGCGAGAAAAGCGGCGGGAGGCGCTCGAGCGGCGGCGCAAGAGATTTCTTCAGGGCTGCAGCGCTAGCCACGCCAATTTCGCTGGTGTCCGAGCCACTGCAGTCTTAGAGTCGCTAGCACTGCGACCGACGAATCGAGATAGAGCAGTGCAAGATGAAATCGAGCGGGTCAGGTGCTGCAAGGAGATTGCGCGCGAGAACCGAGAGCTGCGGACCTTTGCGTACGACCAGCAGCGCGAAGAAGACTCGATACGCCGCGTTGATCGAGACAGCAGTCACTACAGCCTTCTTCTCGAGCGGTTCGATGACGATGTGCACTCGCAACGCGTGAAGCGCCGACACCTGGAAGAGTCCATTGAGGCTGCAAGACATTACGGCGTCGAAGTCTTGGCACGCGGCGTCGCAGCCGAGCTGGTGCAGTTTGCTCTTTTCGTGGCGGGGAAACGCGAAGACTCGCTGTTTGCTCGGGACCCGTCGGCTTTTCTCGACGCGGAGACGTGGGTGGAGCTGTGCACGCTACTTGCTGAAGGCAGATTGCTCGACAGGGGTCCAAGCAGTCCCGGTGGTGGCGATGAACACTCAGCATATCCGGCTCAATTACTGGATGCTCGTGAGTTTAACAGGTATCTCCTGACGTTTCGCCCAACTCACTCGGCAGTCGACTACGTCGGAGCAACAGCTAAAGGCTCAAGTATATCGCCATGGCATCCCAGTGACTCCAAGTTTGTCGGCGCGTCTGAAGTTCTGGAAGAGTGCTACGTGCTTGGAGAAGAGATCAAGTATTTGCGGTGGATCGATCGCACGACAGCGCCAAGCGAAGCTACTCCAGCGCCAGCACCAGAGGGGTCCGACAGCGAGTTGCCCGCTGTGGATCAACCCTCTCCCAGTAATGGAGCCTCAACGCCCGCCAGTTCCATCGGTACATTCGAGAACGAGCTGCGAATTCTCCTGTTTGGACCACCGTTCGCTGGGAAAGCGACGCAAGCCAAGCTACTCGCGAGCAAGTTCAATTTGGCGCTGCTGTCTGTCGACCAGCTCCTCCAACAAGCGCTTGCGAGTAAAAGTGAGTTCGGTCTGCAGCTTGAGTCGTGGCTTGCGAGCGGAGAAACGGTGACAGCAGCGCAATACGCACGGCTGGCTGTCGACGCTATCCAGGCTCTTGGCTCTGTCGTTGCAGACTCTGCTACCGCAAGCACAGCAGACGCCGCCAAGACATCAGGCTGGGTCATCTACGACCTGCCGAGCACGGAGGAGCAAGGCGTCAAGCTCGAAGAGCTGCTAAGCGGATACGTCGATCCACGGAGTATCCCGTCTCCATTCGACCTGGAATCGCCGATCGCCCCCGGCCGCGCCAAGCCCGAACTGCCGGCGACCTTTTTCCATGGCAAGTCTGGCGTTGACTTGGTGTTCTACCTGCACTGCGACGAAGACACCATGCTGCAGCGGTGTTTGGGCCAGTTGGAGGACGGAGAGACCGAGGCGAAGTGGCACTTGCAACTCGATCCGCCGCCGGAAGACGCGACATTCCGCCACCGTCTGAGCCATGCCAACCACAGCTTAACTGCTAGCGAGCTGCTGTCCGTGCATTTACTCTTCAGCGAGAGCATTGCGGACGCCCCTAACGCGTGGTACTCCAAGTTCGGCACTCTTCGCGGCGTTCATGGCGAGTCAACCGCCGGTACTCCGGATGAAGCCCATCAAGTTGTCGTTTCGCACGTGGAAGTGTTCATCGAGGAGCAGACCCACAAGAACGCGGTGCGCCAGCAAGACAAAGAAGACGGCGAGCTGCTGCTAATGACCGGAGAAGCGACTCGACAAGCGCGCATCGCTTTTCTTGAGTCGTCGATTTCGGAGGCCCAAGAAGAGCTGGCAAGACGCCAGCAGGCCCTCCAACAAGCCGAGGAAGCCAAGGCGAAGAAAGAGGAGCTGGCCGAACTTCGCGCGTCTGTTGAGGCTGGCCGACAGCACGTTGAACAGTGCACGCTCGACGCGAAGTCGTGGGTAGCAGAGGAACAGGCGCAACTGCTGGACTCGACGAATGCATCCTCGGGAGATCTCACTCCTCGAACCTCTCGCGTGCTCGCCCAGATGTGGAATGACATGGAAGAACAGTACATCTGCACGATGCACCACTGCTTTTCCCGCATGCGCCGGCACCGCGCCGAGCTCACGGAGCGCTCCCAGACGATCGTGGTCGACTTCTGCGCGTTCGTTCGTCGCCCTGACTCGAAGCAAGCCCTCGTCAACCAGTTCCAGCAGCAATTCAACGAGGTGCTCGACGAAATGCGCTTTGACGACGCGACCAAGGACGAGCTGCACGCGCGGACGGACGTCTTGCAAGACGAACTGTGCACAGTCATTGCGTCCAAGATCGCCGAGGACGAAGCAGAGCTTGCGAGCCTCGTGTCCGACGGCTGGACAGAAGACACATGCCGGTCGATCGCTCTCATCTACCAGACCGCGCTTCAAGCCGAGTGCGATCGCTTCCGCGTGTCACTGCAAGTGCTTGTCGAGGGCTACGCTGCCGCCAGTCGCTATCGACCGGCACTGCAGCACCTCATCGAAGCCACGCAGACCCAAGTCGCGCGTCTGGACTTCACATGTCGAGTATTTCGCGATCTGTCCGGGCAATCAAGCGACGAGCCCGCTGCCCAAGCGCCGACACCTGCTGCTGCTGCTGCTCCAACGACCGGCAAAGCAGGCGCCGCAAAGGGGAAAAGCAAGCAGTCAGCGCCTGCTGCTGCCGCCAAAGACGCAGCTCCTGCTGCGGGCGATGCGATCAAGGAGGGCACTGGCGACGCAACGTCCCTTGAAGACATGCAGATCGCGTACGACACGGTGCTTCAGAAGTGCGAGGCGCTGTTTGCAGCGATTGAAGCTGCTCCAAGCGCGCTTGCTGCGACTGGAGACACGCCGACTCCTGCAGCAGACAGCGAGCAGCATGACATCGCTGCGACCAACTTGCGCAAAGGTATCCGATTCGAGCACGAGCAGATGCTGCAGCGCGTGCGCTTCCTTCGCGACGTCGCCGCCGCCGCATGCGACAACGTCGCGCGGGCAGTTCGAGCCGTCGAGCAGTCTCTTCGCCAAGTCATCAGCGAGCGCAAGCAGGGCGAAGAAGCGGCCGCGGCGTGGCTGGTCCAGCACATCCGCGGAGTCATCGAGAGCGAGTCCGACCTGCCATGGTTCATCAACGTGGCGGTACGTCCCCTCACTCGACGGCACTCTGCGATTCTAGCGTCCACTTGTCTGACCTCTAGCTTCGCTCATGGTGCCAAACCAACACGGCAGCCTCCTCTGCCTTACAGGTTCCCGCCAACCGCTCATCTGCTGGAAGACACCGTGGTGACCATCGAGCAGGCGCGTCGACTGGTGCCGCTGCCTCCGCCGGAGGAGCCGCCCGTGATCGAGCAGCTCGACGACTTGCTGCTCAATGAGCGACAGCAGCAGAGCCTGCGCTCAGCGCTGGGCTGGGCGTCGCGCCGATTGCTCCCAGCCTGCCAGCTGCTAGACGCCGTAGAGGCTGCTGCAAGTCTGCCAGACGCGCTACCCAAGTCCTGGCGAGCGCGCTCCGAGGTGGCGTTCGCAGAGGTACGTCGCGTCGCTGGTCTCCCTTCTCCATCGGTCTTTGTCCTCACGCTCGGGTCCGCGTGTGTGGCGGCGGCAGGTGGCGTCCAAGTGCATGCGGCGCCGCCCAGGCTTCGTCGACGTCGACGTCTTCGTGGACATAATGGCGACAGAGGAGGAGAAGCTGCGCCGCATCGTCCAAAAGGACGTGGCGCGGCAGGAAGCGTTGACGCCCCAGACAGAAGCCGCCGATACCGACCAGCCAGCTTCGCCATTGGCATGATGGACTCAAGTACCAGTAGCAAGAAGGAGGACCTGTCGTTCTACCGCAGTCCTGCGCTGTATTGCTCGCCGCTTTACCATAACGCTCGCTGCGTCCTCGCTACACAGGCGCGCGCCTACAGCACGACGGGGTTCTCGCCGACCTCTGCGGTGAAGTCGTGCGCGTCGCCCATGAAGATCTTGAGCTTCTGGTCCTGCAGCTTGCGCATGCGGTTCTTGGGCAGCATGCCGAACACGGCCTTGCGCAGCACGTCCTCGGGCTTGCGCTCGAACAGCTCGCGCGCCGTGCGCTGCTTGAGCCCGCCCGGGTGGCCCGTGTGCCAGCGGTAGAGCTTGCCCTCCCACTTGTTGCCCGTCAGCACAATGTCCTTGGCGTTGATGACCACGACGTAGTCGCCGCAGTCGACGTTCGGCGCGTACGTCGGCTTGTGCTTGCCGCGCAGGATCGGCGCGAGCTGCGACGCCAGCCGGCCCAGCACCTGCCCCTTGGCGTCCACCACGTGCCACGCCACCTTGGTCGTCTGCGCCAGCTTGCTGCTCATGCTTTCGCTGCTGCGCGACCCTCGACCGCCACAAGTCGTCCCTCGATCGCCGCCGCTTGTGTGTGTGTGTGCGCTGCTGGTGGACGCCACGCCGCTGCTTTGAGTCGGTACTACCGGTTTATATTTGGATACCGGTACTCATTCGGTATATTTGTGGGTAAATAGGTACGTAGTAACCTAGAGTAACCCCATGAACGGTTTGGAAACGTGACACAGAGTGTGCGTCTTTGATGCACACTCTCAGCTCAAACCATAATCGCAGAGCGTTTCCAAACAGACCATATTGGTCCACTGCACCTTGCACGACATCGGACCGCCATGGGTCGCTACACGACCGTGCAGACGTACACGGACCAGGACGCCAAGGTCGCGGCGATCTCGTACTCGTCGGCGACGGCGCTGGGCGGCGGAGATGCCCCTGCCTCCTCTCTCTCGTCCGCCGCCGCTGCTGCTGCTTCCGCACCAGCGGCGGTGGGCCCAGAGAACAAGGACGAGGGCGGCCGCTTCCTCGTCAACCGCGTCGACAACGTGTCGGGCTCGACGGCGGGCGCCGGCAGCGGCGAGTTCCACATGTACCGTGCGTCGCGGCGGCGCGAGATGGAGCGCGTGGCACGCATGGAGCAGGAGCACGCGGCCGCCACGCAGCAGCGCGCGTTCGAGCAGGCGCGCAAGCGCAAGGCCGAGGAGTTCGACGCGCGCAACGGCAAGCGCGCGGACAAGCGCCGGCGCCGCAAGGAGCGCCAGAAGCAGCGCGAGCAGGCGGCCGGCAGCGACCAGGAGGACCAGCGCGGCGGCGGGCCAGAGGCCGCGGGCGACGACGCGCCGGTGCTCGAGACGCCCGGCGGCGTGCCCGCCATCGCGGACGACGGCAGCTTCCTGGAGAAGATGCTCGCGCTACAACAGCAGCAGCAGAAGCAGGATAAGCAGGAGGATAAGCAGGAAGATAAGGAGCTGGTGGAGAGCTCCAAGGACGAGGATAAGAAGCCCAGCGAAGCGTCCAAGGCGTCGCGGTGAAGCGCGTGCCTCGAGGTAACGAGCGCCAATACAGACGCCCCTTTTGGCTGGGTGATGCTCATCAGAGGAGCAGTCTGCATGCAATGCTGTACGTTGGGGACGGCCTTCTCTCTCTCTCTCCGCGTTCACACACCACGGTGCTCTACTACTACGCCCATGACGACCGACGGACTGCCGACGGCCTAGTTGTCGTCCTGGAAGATGATGGCGACGCCGCGCAGCACCCACTTTTCCCGGCCGCAGTCGGTCGGCAGCGTCGCCAGGAAAATGTACGTGTGTCCGCGGAAGCGCGTGAGGTACACGGGGCACTCGTACACGCGCGGGTCGTGGCGCAGGTAGCCGACCGAGGACGGCTCCCACTGCGGCTGCGTCTGCACGGCCTTGACGTACACGACGGGCATGGGCGACAGCAGCTCCTTCGGGTTGCTGTCGAGCAGCGTGCCGCCGCACTCGGTCGTCGGGGACGCGCCGACCTTGCTGCGCTCGCCCATCTCGTCCAGCGAGCTCCACCGCGCGCCTTCCAGGATCAGGCCGTGCACGAACACGCCGTCGTCCGGGTAGTACGCGACCTGCGACGGGTCCTGGAACGTCGTCACGTGCGTCTCGACCGTCATCTGGTTGAGCGGCATGAGCTTCTTGCGGGACGTGACCTGCAGACACGCCGTCGTGTACGCCGTCGGGTTGAACAGGCCCGGCAGCCAGATGGAGAACGGCGTGACAAAGTCCGCCGCCCACGCCTCGAGCTGCGCGTGGCGCTGGATCATGTCGACGAACCAGCCGCTGAGCGACTTCTTGGACGGCCACGCCTTCTTTTCCCACTTGCACTGCGAGAACGGGTTGCGTCCGGGCACCTCGTTGAGCGCGATGGCCGTCGCGAGGTCCTCCATCGCCTGCGACATATTGAGCTGGCCGTTCAGGCCCTTCTTGAGGTCTCCTAGCGAGATGCGGATCTCCTCCAGCAGCACGTTCATGCGGCTGCACTCCTGCGTGGCCACCACCACGAACGGGCCATGCTCCTCCGTCAGGTGCGGCGCCGCGGCCTCGGCCACATCCAGCATGTTGAAGAACTCGGGGCACCGCGCCTCGAAGTCGTCGATGGCGGCTCGCAGCGCGGCCGTCTTGTCGCTGCCGCCGCCGCCGCCTCCGCCGTCCCCACCGCCTCCGCCGCCTCCGATCGTCACGATCGTGTAACACAACGACTCGCACGTGGTCGTGAGGTAGCCGATCTCAGCGTTCGGGTGCAGGCCGAACAGCGGCGGCGCCTCCGGCACCATGTTCTTCTCAATGTAGTTGGCGTAGTCGGCGAACGCGAACTCGCTCGGGTTGGGCGACTTGAAGCCCGGGCCGAGCTCCATGCCACTCAAAAGGGACGAGTGGATGAGCACGCTGAGGTACGTGTTGTTGGTGCGGCGATCCCACGCGTCCGTGATGTGTCCGCCGTACATGATCTCGCCGAACAGATAGCGCAGATCGTCCCATGGCACGACAATGGCTGACTCGCTCTTGGCCGCCACCGCAGCGGCCGTGTCGAGGTACGAGCGCAGGATGTTCGCGCAGATGGTCAGGTCGCCCGTGTTGAAGCTGTACGCGCGGCTCCAGCCTTGCTGTCCAAAGCGGCGACGGCCCAACACGATGGCGTGGAACCAACAGAGCGCGAACAAACAGGCCTTGAACGGCGCTGGCGCGGCGCACGACTGCACCACATCCTCGCTAAAGTTGGCCCACGCGCGCCGCAGGTTGGACTGAATGTCGCTCGGCGCCTCGTTGGCCACCTTGATGCAGCCCTGCATGAGCGACTCGGGGATGTTGAGCATGTCAGGCAGCGGCGGCGGCTCTCCCGAGATGAAGCACCGGAAGTTGGGATGCGAGCCCTCGGTCGCGAGCTCCTCGAGCTGCCGCTCCAGCGCCGGCAGCCAGCTCTGCATCAAATGGACGTTCTGCAGGATGATCCAGCCGCCCTCCGCGCTCAGGCGCTTGACCGCTTCGCCCGCGAACGCCTCTTGTCCCTGGCCCATCGAGATGTTGACGAAATTGCCGAACTCGATGCTCACGCCCTTGGACCGACCCAACTTCTCGACCCACGGCGTCGGGTCCACGCCAGGGAACAGCACGAAGAACACGGGGATCGCAGCCGTGGTCTCCTCGAACGTCGCCTCCATATCGAACGGAGGTTGCGTCACGTACTCTTCGCCCAGTGACTCGAGGATGAAGGTACGGAGTGCGTTCGTGACGCGGTCGGGACGCATCGCTCGAAGCAATACAATCCGCTGGAAAGACGAAAGCTTGATGAAGTCCCCAGGCGCCTTGAGGCGCTCGGCGTCCTCGGCCGCAAACCACTTGCGCCAAGCGTCCGGGTCGTTCTGCACCGAGTCGCCAAGTCCCTGGAAGCACTTGAGCGTCTCGAGAGCCTTGACCTTGGACCACACGGCGTTTGGCAGCCACTCGCTCGCAGCCCCAGCACTGCCTGGGTCCACGTGAGCCTTGCTGATGAGGAACGCCTCGACCTCGGCGTCCGGTAGCAGTCCAGCCTTCAGCAGGATCTTGAGGCACAGCATGGTCGCGACAGTGAGCTTGTCTCGCTCAAACAGCCCGCGACGAATGTAGTTGTACACGCAGGACGTGATGCTGTCCGTCAGTATGAGACAGCGCGCCTGCATCTCTTCGTCCGTCATCTCCAGAATGCCATCGCCATCTTGCTCCTCTGCAGGCGCATCTCCGCTCCCCTCCGCATTCGGTGCAGCACCTGCGTCAGCGCCACCAGCAGCGGCAGCACCATCGGCCGGGACACCACCGTCCTCACTCGCGTCGTTGCTGCTGTTGAGCGGGACGCGGAAGATGCCAGCGAGGAACACTTGCTGGAACGCCGCAAGCGAGTAGATATAGTACGAGTGCACCTTGGAGATGTCGTTCATGAGGAAGAAGAGCAGTGAGCCGCGTGCGGCGATGGACCGGTACTTCTCGCTCGTGAGGTTGACGGACTCTTGCGTGCGCTTGGCTGCCTCCATGTTGTTCTGCGTCTTCTGCGCTTTGTGCTTTGTGTCACTCAAGATGGCAATGAGTGGCTGGTTGTTGGTGATGTCATCGTCCGCGCTCGCCAGGTAGAAGAGGATGTCGTCCTCGAGCTTCTTGAGCTCGATCTTACCCTCGTTCTGTTCCTGGATGAGCTTCTCGCGCTTGACAGCTAGGTCTGCGCGCTCCTTCGACACAACAAGGTTCAGCAGCTGGTCCTCCAGACCGAGCGACGTGACTGTGAAGTTCACGATTGTGCACTCAGCTTGAATCTCAGGCGGGTAGTGCGGATTGCCAAGCTTCGTGTGCAGGTATAGCCGGAACCCGTCGTTGTAGGGCACAGATGCGTCGCCAATCTGGATTTCGTAGCGAGCGCCGCGGCGGGACGTCGAGCGCTGAATCACCGGCGCCAGGATCGGATCGATCTTCTCCCCTAGGTTCTCGATCATGAAGGCGCCGTCTGTGCCAATTGCCGCCTTGAGGCGCTCGATCCAAAGCTTCTGGCCAACGCGCACGATCACGAGGTTGGCTGCTGCCTCCATATCTCGAATCCAGGCGATAGCTTGCAGCTGAGGATCGATAATGAGCGGTCGGCGACCCATGGACACGGTTGTGACCACGATGGCGCCGTTCTCGGTCGACACGCGGTCCGCCGGTAGCTTCTGTGTGTTCCACTGGGCGATCTGTGCGTCGTCCGTCAGGATCGCCAGCGGGTTGGCCTCCTCCGACATCGCGATACTCTCGCCACCCGCGCCGGCTTTGCGCAGGAATGGCACCCAGTGTTTGTTGAGCAGTTCGTCTCGGAACGGCTTGGTGAACGGACCAATGTACGAAATGAAGGCTGACGCGAGCAGCACGTCCCCGACCAGCAGGTCCTTCTCGCGCTGCAGCTGGAGCACGTTGACGCCCCAGCGCTCGTTCTCGCTTGACAAGTCGTTCGTGAGCGTGCCTGCGAGTTTCATCTTGCGATTGCCCGTCTCCACAGCGTTGATGGCATCCTCCTTCTCCTTGTTGGCAGCGACTGCTTCTGCTAGCAGCTTGTCGAGCTTGGCTTGCAACTCGGCCACAAGAGTCGTGACCTCCTCGAGCCGTTTGTTGGCAGCTTCGAGCTCCAAGTTGGCGGCCGCGAGCGCCTGGCGCTTCGGCTCGACCGTCACGACGATATCGTAGTACATGACGATATTGATCACCCACGAACACAAACCGGCGGCGGCCTTGTTCTTCGTCAGGATGATGTCGTAGTTGAAGTGCTCCTTCTCGAGGTACTCGCGCACCTCCTTCCAGTTCTGAGTCGGCACCTTGCCATCGTCGACAACCTGCTTGAAGCCAACAAGGTATTCAATGTACTCCGGGATGTTACCCAGAAGTGCCTTCTTCACCGTGTCCCACTTGGCGTCTTTGACCTTGCCGGCCTTGGTCACCTGCACGTTCGGGTGCACCCCAGCGAGCAGCACCATGGTCGCGGCGAAGATGTCGTCGACACCTGCTGGCGGCTTGGACATGGTCTTACATTCTCCCAGATCCTTCTTGTTGAGCGAGTCGAGCGCGGCCATGGCCTGAGCGACCGCTGGCTCAGCCTTGGCCAGGTCTTCACTCGTCGACCGTTGCTTCTCCGTCACCTCGGTCTGAATCACTGCGCATTTGGCAGCCTCTTCGTTAGCCTTCTTGCTCTCCGTCTCAACGTTCGCCTTCTCCTTGTTCACCGCTTCGGCGATCGCCGACGCCACGGCTTTCTTGTCCTCTGCAGCCTCCAGGATCACCTTGAGCTCGACTTCGAGTCGTGCCACGGTGTCTCCTGTCTCCTTGAGTTTCTGAAGACCCTTCTCGAGTCGGTCGATAGCTGCGCCATACTCCGTCACCTTCTTGCGGAGGATCTTCTTGTACAGCTGCAGCAGTTCCAAATAGGACTTGGGTGTCGTGTACACGTGGCGGCGCTCGACCTGGTAGAATCGTTCGGCACAGATGTTGACTGACTGGAACGAGAAGGGCATGAAGTTCTCGATACCTGCGCGCGACTCGTCCGACCCGAGCAGGTCTGCGACCTCCTTCAGCTTTTCACGACCGACCGACAGCAGCGCTTCTTTCGGCCACGGCTGAAACCAGTCGATGACTGTGCAGTTAACTAGGGCCGGGAACTTGCGTGCCCGGTTCCGGAAGTCATCGCCCACAGGCGAGAATGCAAGGCAAACGTGCAAACGCTTCCGCAACTCGGCCTGGAAGAACTTGAGGATCTCCTTTCGGTCCTTGGTGCCCGCAACAGGAGACAGCACATTCGCGATATTGTCCAAATCTTCCATTGCGAACAGATCCGGGACCTCTCCCGATGCGAGCAGGTCGTTCAGGTAGATGAGGAACTTCTCGTTGGTGATCTGCGAGTCTGTCAGCATGAACACGACACCACCGTCCTCTTCATTGCGCGACAGCATGTCCACAACCGCCAGGTGCATCTTGCGCAGATCTTCCTTGAACTCGTTCTCGCCGTACTTGGAGCTGATGGTGATCTGCTTGACCGTGTAACCGCACAGGTGCGTCGCCAGTCGCGCGAGAGACCGCTTGCCGCTACCACCAACACCCACAAGCATCGCGTGGCCGCTCTCGTTCCGCAAGATGCGTACAATGCGCGCCACGTGCTTGACGGCGTCGTCGAACAGGTCGAGGTGCATGGCCGTGTTGTTCTCGTTGTTGTTGTAGTCCCGCAACTGTGCCTGAAGCGTGCGCTTGAGCTCATCCAGGTTCTGCCCCATGAGCTGGTCGTACTCCGTGTCGCCTTCCTTACAAAAGTGGCAGAAGACGAGCGGCCACGCATTCTCCGCCGCGTAGTACCGACTTGTATTGCACGCTGGGAAGGATCGCTTGACCTGCAACTGGACAAGTTGGTTGTACTTCTCAATGTCGGCCTTGCACACGAGTCGGTCGCCGTATACACGCTCGCTCTCGTGTAGCCATAGCTGTACAAACTTGTCAGCGGTCGAGAAGCGCGATTTCTTGGACGCAATGAGTCCCTGGAACACGTTCGACAGGTGGCGAACGTTGAACTCGTAGTGGAAGTTAGCCGCCGTCTTACGGAATGTCGACGCGATGCTCGCATGCAGACTTAGCGCTGCCTTGATGAGCGAGTTGGCAAACTGCGAGTTGCTTAGCTCAGCGTCAAAGCTGGCCAGGTGGCCGCCCAGGAAGGTCTCGTAGATGGTCACGAGACTCGGCGCCTCAGGCATACCCATCGCGAACGTGCAGAAGTGCCGCTGGAGACGAGGGTCCACGAGGAACGATCCAGCCGTGGGGTTCATGCCTGCAACGACCTGCGTGTTGAGGATGTTCTGGATCTGCAGCTTCTGTCGGTCGAACCAGTGGCGGTACTCCATCACCTGTCGCAGCAGCGAGATGGCGCTCTGTGTGTTGTACGGGTCGACCTCGGGGAGGTTCAGGTCATCCATGACGTAGATGAGCCGCGCTTTGCCCGGAGGACCCAAGTTGGCGCCGGTTTTTCGCTCTAACTGCCCGAACATGGCCTGCTGCAGGATGTTGGACGTAGTGTAGAAGTTGAAGTTGATCGTGCAGTACCGGAACTGAGTTGCGCTGTTCATGTTGTCTTCGCGGCTGAGCTTCTTGACCATACCCATGATGTTCTGCGTCTTGCCTGTACCTGCGGGGCCGCAGATCATGATAGGAACGCTGCGAGCTAGGAGGTTCTCCAGCCAAAAGGCAATCGACGCCGTCTCTGTCGTCGGCACAGTGATCTGGTTGATAGGGCTCGGCGACTTGTACGTCTCCGTGTAGAAGTACGGGCTTTTCGACCACGAGTTGAACTTGCATTCCTCCGGATCCAGCCAAAAGTCGAACACCGTGTTGCTCGCGGACGCCGCCAACTTCACATCCTTCCACTGCGCCTTCCACCAGTTGCTGAACTCGGCTGAGTAATCGGTGCCGTCGTCGCCGAGCGTTAGAACCGATCCGAACGCCCAGACACAGCAGAATACAAAGTTATGCTGCATGATGTTGTGGTCCTCCAGCAGCGCCGGCGTAAGCAGACAGTCAATCATGTTGAGCAGGTTGGTGACCAGCGTTGTCTCTTCGACAGGCACGACAGGTGTCAGCTTCTTGCGGAAGAACTTGAGCGTTGGCTCGATGTACTGATCAAACAACGCTTGGAACTTGGCACGCACATCCGGGGAGAACATCATCGCGCGTTGGCGATGGTCGACTGGCTCCTGGCAGTGGCGATCGAGCCACGAGTCGATCAGACACCGCCACTGGTACCCTTCGGACGTCGAAATGTACAAGATACCCGCGCGTGAGACGGTCGCGGGCGTCGCATACACGAGGTCGCGGATTTCAAAGATCATGCGCATGTGCGGCTTGAGCGGAATGCGCTCGTTCGATGCAAGCGTCAGCATACGGTTGTCGTCCATGACCGAGTTCATGGACTCGATCCAATTCGCATCGAGGTCGCCATCCAGGATGATCCATTTGGGATTCGCGTCTTCTTCGCCATTGTCTCTCCGCCGTGAGCCCAAGTCGCGCATGATACGCGAGAGTAGACCGTCCTTCCATTCGCGAGTCTTGAGCACAATGTAGCCGTACAGCTCGTTCGTGCTCACTGACTTTGGGTTCAAGTCCTGCACTTCCATCGGCGTCCCCATGAGCTCCCGTGCCTTCTTCAATGTCTTCCACGTCTCCGTCTTGCCGCTCGCGGGCGGACCCATGACGAACACGCAGTGACGAATCGCCAACAGTTCCGAGAGCTGCACCACCTTCAGCATGAACTCGGCGCGCGGCGTGTTACCGATCGCCTCAGCTGCACCCTGAACCATGGCCTCCAATTCCATGTCGCGCTTGCGAGGCGGGTCGTTGCGCACGTCGACATTCGGCGAGTCTCGCGGGAACAAGTCACCAAGCAAGCCGTAGAAAATGACGAGGTCCTCTGCTACGATCTTTGGAATATTGAAGTCGCGCAGCGCGCGCATGAGTAGATCCGTCTCCGGGATATCCGGCTCAGCTCGCTTGAACGCGCCGGCAACGCACAGCACACTTTTGACAGCGCGCAGACCCCAATCGTAGTGCATCTGCTTACTCAGGAGCTGGCCCAGCAAAGAGTAGAGGCCGTAGAACTTGGATGCAAGCACCTTGGCCTGTGTAAACCCTTCAGCCATGAGCATGTTCTCGCAAATGAGCACAAGGTCAGGCACCATCACCGTCATGGGTCGGAAAAGTGCCTTGAGACCCTCCGGCAGTTCCGAGCGACCGAGGTATCCCGGATTCATCGTGATGAACGCGCCGACAGTCGGATCGAGTGAGACTGTGTCGTTCTCGAGAATAAATGTCTCGTCGTCCGCTTTGCATGCATCGCACACTGCCTTGAACTGCACCGAGCACACAGACAGCACTTCAGGAACGAGGCGGTTGAACTCATCGAAGCATCCCCACGACCCGGAGGACGCGAGACCCTTGAAGATGTTGCCCAATGACTTGTAGTCCATCTCAGGCGAGCAGTTGAATACGTAGCAGACTTTGCCCAGTGCGTTTGCAAGGTCCTTCGTCGTCTCGGTCTTACCGGTTCCAGCCGGGCCAGCAGGTGCACATCCCATCATGAGGTTGAGTGCCTGCGTTGCTGTCACGTAGATGCGATCCGTAAGCGGCGTGATCACGAGGCGTGGTCCGTTGCCCAGGTACTCATAGTCGTACGGGATGCCAGCGTCGGCGATTAGGATCTGTGCGCGCTCATTATTTGGTCCTCGGAACTTGTCGTCGCGCTTGAGGAAGCTACCTTGAGCCGGCGAGAAGTAGTGTTTGAGCTGCGATTGCCACTGAAAAGACGCCGAGTCATCCACACCGGCGCGGATCATGCCCGCGACAATATCGCGGCCGTGCGCATCCATGGTAATCAGACACATGACGCGCTGGCGCTCGGCTGACGAAATCGGGCTTTGAGTGAGCCGGATTAGATCCTCCAATTGCTTCTCCTGCAACACGTTGTAGTTACGGAGCGCATCCTTGTCGCCTCCAGTGCCGTCCTCACCGCCCTTCATAGCTCGGAACGCCCCCTCCACCTCCTTCACATAGTGCACACCCGCAGCAAGCAGAATGATCTGTGCTGCGTCCACAGGGCGATTCGTGGCGGGGTCCTTGAAGTTGATCCACTCGGTGCGTGGTTTGTTTGTATATTCCACGAGCGAGCGCTCAATGTGCTTGAATAGGGTCAGACGCATGGCCTTCATGACAGTCGCGAGGTAGATCTCCGCCTCACCGTCAAGAATTGGAGGCTCGTAGAAGTCGACGATCTCGTGCCCAACGCCTGACACAAACTCGGTCGCCATCGGCCGTGAGCCTTCCCCGCGTTCCACGAGCGTCAACGTCTTGGTAGCCAGGTAGATCTTGGAGCAGTGTGGCATGATTCGCTCGGGGCGTGAGCCATTCGACAAGATATCGAGCAAATCGGCCTCGGACATGAAGTAGAAGCGCGGGAACTGCCGGCGCCGGCCGTCCAGGAACTCTTTCAGCCGATGCTTGCACAGCTCAAGCTTGGCAACGATGTTTTCGAGCTTCTTAATCAATCCGTCCGCAGTGCATGCCTTACATACGTTGAAGTCCTTCCACGCTGTGCGCAAGAGAGCGCGGACGTCCACGTCAATGGCTTCGAAGTCCGCGGTGAGCTCGGGCAATTGCTTCTTTACCTCTTCAGACTGGATGAACAGCGGCTCGAGGTAGCTCCACGATCGCTGGATGTCTCCGAGCAGTACCACGACCTCGTTAATGGCAGCGAGGCCAGACTGCAGACTCGTGACACGAGGCTCGAACTCAGATTGATAGGGCGACGCTGTCATGCCCTGCACATCGATCTGGTGGGTTTCTAGCAGCTCGAAGTTCTCCTCCGATACCTTTAGCAACGGCACCAGGTCCTCCTCCGACGCGTGCGGGTTGTACGGCGTCATCTCCCAGTTCACCTCGGCCCAGATACCCTCGAGCTCTACAAGTCGCAGCTCGAGCTCCTGTTCCTTCTCTGCTTCGTAGCAAATCTCCGTGATGTCGGAGCTGAACGAGTGCAGCTGTTTGCTCAATATCACCTCAAGCTTCTGCTCGGGGTCTTCATCGGGGGTGAGGAACGGAATCTCTTCGCCGTTCGGCCCGCGTGGCACCTTGTCCATGATCCGCTTCCAATGACGTGGCCGCATGTAACTGGACGACAAGCAGCGCAGCAGCGGGTGCGTCTTATCAAATGCCTGGCAGTCGCGAAGCACGGTCGCATAAGCGTCGCACCACTGGATGTCCTTGGGCGTCTTCTTGAGCTCCTTCAGCATCGATTGGATCTCGATTTGCAGCGTATTGACGTCCATCTGCTTGAACACGATCTCGCGTGTGTCCACAAAGAACTTCTTCGATCGCTTGATGGTGCCCCACACACTCTTTAGTGCCTCGGACTCGGAGCGCATGACACCCATCAGGCGTCGCGACTCGTTCATATGCTGCGGGAACCCGAACACGGCGCACAGGTTGGTCAGTTCCTCGCACTTTCGCATCTCGGCGTCCCAGTCCACGAGGTACGCCGCGATCTTGTCCAGTGCACGGTCCGGCTCGAGCGCAGCAGACCAAAAATCCAATGTACGTAGCGTCTCAAGCTTCTTGACCAAAGTTGTCTCGTACGCAGTCACCTTGTGCTCCGTCTTCTCGCCGAACGCCCGCGTGGGTGCCTGGATGCGCTGCTCCGTCGCAGGCACCTGCTTTTCGACGTCCTGGTACAGCTTCTCCATATGCTCAAGCTCCGTCAGCTCTTTATCGACGTGACCATTGCCGGCGCGCTTGATCTGTGCAAAGAACTGCTGTGCTTGGTCAAGCACGAGCTTGTTCGCATCTCGCTCAGCCTCCAGCTTGCGCAAGATTTCCTTCACACGGCGTAGAGTGTCAAGCCCTTCGGTTTCGCTGCTTGGGATTTCCTTGCGCAGCTCTACCAGCAGTCGACGGAACTCGCCGTTACGCTTGTTCATGGCTGCCATGATGCGTCGCAGCAGTTCAGGCGACTCGAGGTCCTTGGCGTTCGCACTTGGTGGTAGGCACTTGACGCTCGACGACTCATCCGAGCCCGAGGAATGAGCAGAAGCTGCAGAATTGAAGGTCGCAGCAAACGGAGAACCGCGCACGTGGCCCGCAACACCGTTGAATGTCCCCGCGAACTCGACGGAGATTGTGTAGGATCCAGGTGCCGGGGCTGTAAACGTAACGACGTACGTGCCGTCGTTGCGGTCAACGATCGAGCACTGTGTGCGGACTGCTTCTGGGCTCGAACCAGGTGCAGCGCTGGGATTCTTTCCGTCATCGTTCTTGCCGCCCTTATCCTTGTGCTGGTTGTTCTCGTCCTCTTTACTGTCAGAGACGTGGGTGGCCGGGTCGTCCCCTCCGACCCGAGTAACGTTGATGACGAACTCGTCGCCGCCGCAATCACGCGGCATGTCATCCTTGTCCCGTGCCTGGATAATAAACGTTGTTGGTACTTTTGCGAGGCACATGTCGCTCACGGCGCTTAGCAAGCAGGGACCAAAGGCGAGCGTTTTTGGCGCTGCAGTGACCGAGTGGAACTTGAAAGGCGCCGCCACATTCGTGAACATGCCACCGGGTAACGATACGCGCACTTCAGCGAGCAGTGGGCCGTACTTTTCGAAGCTCGGTGTCGTCGCCTGCAGTGTCGTAGCGTTCAATACCGCACCCTGGACGTCGACAAAACCCTTCGCAACTGCGAACCGCACCGTCGCGGTACCTCCAGTCGTCGGGAAGTTGTAGCCAAGGATCTTCAGCTTGGCGTTGCCTGTGATAGGTCCTGTTGCTGGCTCAACGCTCGCAATCGCGTAAGGCGGGCCGACAATCTCGCTTCCATTGAGTACGCGGAGGTCATTGAACCAGCGGTTGGCCCAGCCACCAAAGAGCAGCAAGTGGTTGGTCGCTCGATCAAACACCAGGGCCGTATCGGCCCGCGCAGGCGGCACCTCGCCTTTTACCGGCGGACTTGACCACTTCATGGAGCCCGTATCCAGCACTGCCACCGTATTGAGATACGCACCACCTCCCCCGCCACCGCCATTGTTTCCGCCGTCAGCGAGGTCGCCGCAGTTGCCGCCGAACATGAACACTTTCCAGTGTGGCACGGCACTGACAGCCACGCACGCGTGGTTCCACGTTGGTGCTAGCGGCAGGCTCACATCGAGTTGGCTCCACGCCTGCGTGTTGAAATCGAAAGCGAACATGTCTTGGAATTGGCGAAGGCTGTTCCATCCGCCCATTACAAGAAGCATCGGGTCTCCCCTTGCTCCTCGCTCAACCAGACACGCTTGGTGGCCGGATCGAGGCTCAGGCTTTTCACCACCGCCGTCGGCCGTGATTTCTTCCCAGCGAAATGTCTGCAGATCGAGGGCGTGCAGATCGTTAAAGTCCGTGCGGCCGAAGCCATTGCCACCATAGCCGCCAAAGACGACCATCTTGCTCTCGCCCAGCAACGTAGCCGAATGTGCTCCGCGGCTCTGCGGGAGACCTTCCCAGATGCCGGACGTACTGGGAGCGTGCTTTTGCTCCCACACTTTGAGCTCCGTGTGGAAAACCCATACGTCGTTCAAGCGCTTCTCGGATGCGAATCCGCCAAAGATAACCAGCAGCTTGCCGTACAACACGGCCGAGTGCCGCCAGCGCGGAGGCGGCACCGTTAATGCGTCCTCAGCTCCTCCTGCGCTCAGGGATCCTCCGGTGTCTCCCAGCACCGCGATTTTGGTCCAAGTGTACGTTCCTGGCGCGAGTGAAGCGCAATTAGCTCAAGGTAAATGCAGCGAGGACGCAAAAGAAGAACTCACCACTCGCGACGTCGAGCCTGTAAAGGTCATTGGTGGGACCAGGAGGCGACTTGTGATCGCACCCGCCAAAGAGGTAGACACACGTCTCGCTCTCGTTGCTCTTGATCGTGAACGAGTGGCCAGAACGCTTCACCGGCACGTCGCCTGCCTGCTTGGGAGCCGCCCAGACCAACTCAGGCTCGCAGCCGAATCCAACCGGCTATTGCATCACTGGTCAGGGTATGCTGCATGAGTTGAACAGGGAGAGCCAACAGAGCAGGTGCGTACCATGGCGTCCCGATGTCACCGCCAGTGCCAGCAAAGTGCCACCGCTCTGTCGTCTGACCTGCTCGTGTGTCGCCAGTAGTGATCGGGAGTGCCCGACGAGGGGCCTCCTGCGCCGACAGTGCAGGTCCGAGCTGCGACCGCGTGCGATGGCAGGTCGTTATCTCTGTCGGCAAGGTTCTGGCTCGCGCCAAGGCAAATTCGCCAGCGGTGGATCGTGCTGTCTGCTGGCGCGGCGCGTCTCCTTGGCTGGATAGATGGCGGCTCGCATCGCGAAGGGGTGGCGACGGCATCAAAGAGTCGCGGCTATTCTTGTTGAAACGGGTCGCAAGCAACGTCGAACCGCCGTTGTCCTCGGAGCAGAGCGAGAACGAGCGCCTCGCCGAAAGGGCGGCGCCTCTCCTTCAAGCTAGCTCACCATGAGAGTAAAGATCATCAGTGCCGGACCTATTTGCTCACGTAGTGAGATGTACCTGTCTGTTGGAGGTCTTGTACCGCCGCGATAGTATGGCGGGGCGTCGCAGTTCGTACAAACGGCAGTGAGAGTAAGCATATCCATCCTAGGCTAAAGGGTACAGGAACAGCATGCAAAAGGCTAAGCAAACATCCCGCATTACGGGTTGAGGCGCACGTGCGCGATCTTTTGGGTGGCATATTGCCGTCGGCTACCTCCCAGCCATCGTTTACGTCGCCCACAGGAGATGTAAGTCCCATGCGAAGTCAAGACAACGAGTCAAGTCCTCTAGTTGTTGAACTTGAAGAAGATGATGTCGCCGTCCTCGACCTGGAGTTATTGAAAGGAACGCCGCGCGAGTAAACCCAGTGAGCGATCAAAGCACGTGTCAGTGTTGACGATCGGCCCAACAAGAGCGTATCTGCGTCCACGCACCTCGTATTTCTTGCCCTGCTGCTTGAGCTTGCCGGCCTTCTTGACGGCCTCCTCCGACCCAACTGCACAGCATCATTAGAGCAGGAGGCATGTCAGCCACGAATTAAGTACGGAATCAATAACGCGCGGGTGGGGTACGTACGCTCCTTGAGGTCGGCGAATGCCTGGACTTCGGCCATGATGAAGCCCTTCTCGAAATCCGTGTGGATGACGCCGGCAGCCTGCGGTGCCAGGCGGCCCTTGCGGATCGTCCAGCCGCGCACCTCATCCTTGCCAGCCGTGAAGAAGTGGATCAGTCCGAGCGCGTGGTAGCCCATCTTGAGCACGCGGTTGAGGATCGACTTGTGGGTCGGGTTGGCCTTCTGGTAGTCGGCGAGCTGGCCGCCGGCCTCGAGGTCGAGCATCTCGAGCTCAAACTCGCAGCTGAGCGGGATGACCGGCTCGTTGCCGCCACGCTCCTTGAGGAACTCGGCGATCTTGGGCAGGTACTTGTTGCCCTTGCGCAGGTAGTCGCGCTTGCTCACGTTGACGAGGTATACGACCGGCTTGGCGGTAAGCAGCTGGAGCTGGTTGAGCACCTCGACCTCGAATGAGTTCCAGTTGCCGAACGACACGTCCTTGCCCGACTCGAGCCACTCCTTGGCGCGGATCAGCGCCTCGTACTCCATCTTCTTCTCCTTGCCGCCCAGGTTGCGCTCGACGTTCTTCTTCATGCCCTCGGCCATGTTGGTCACGCGGTCCAGGTCCTTCAGGCGCAGCTCGTCCATGATGATCTTGATGTCGCGAACAGGGTCGACGCTGCCCTCGACGTGCGTCACCTCGCTCGAGTCGAAGCCGCGCACCATGTGGTAGATGGCGTCCACGGCCTGGATGTGCGACAGGAAGGCGTTGCCGAGACCCGCACCCTCGGACGCGCCGCGCACGAGGCCGGCAATGTCCGTGATCGTCATCACCGGCGGCACCCTGCACGTAAAAGTCAGTCCAGCATCCTAGGAACGACTACGAGGGCGACCGACGATGCGTACACGCTGACGGGCTGGTACTTGTCGACGAGCCAGTTGAAACGCTGGTCCGGCACGGGCACGACGGCCTCGTTCGGCTCGATGGTGCAGAAGGGGAAGTTCTCGGCCGGGATGTTGAGCTTGGACATGCAGTTGAAGAAGGTGCTCTTGCCCACGTTGGGCACGCCCACGATGCCGATCTTGACGTTGTTGCCCGGACGGCCGAGGTACACGCGCGGCGCCTGACAAAGCGGCCGATGTCAGCAACACTAGACCCGGTACACGGGAGGGGGAATGCATGTCCATCATCTTCCTAGAGCGCGATCACGTACATCGTCGGTCTTCTTCTTCGGCGGCATGGCGGCGGGGGCAGCGGGGACGGCGCGGACTTTCTCTCCTTGGCGACTTGCTTTGGATATGAGGAAACGATTGATGGACGAAATTCGCGCGCCAGAGGCAAGCGCACCTAGCGGGAGAAGATCGGTCGATGGTACTCTGTACATTTGTTTTGCTCAGATCACGGTACGATGTACCATTGCAGTCAACGCATGAGGGTCTTCAAGGTAGACTCTTCATGGACTCCATGACATGGAGCGGAGGCACGAAACTCGGGCGACGCAGGATAAATGGTGAGTGCATGAATAAGCCGCGCGACTGCTACCTTCCATATTGGACGTCAGCGATAGAGGGTTCCTACAGCGCCGCCGCCTGGGTGCTGCCAGGCGAGCGGCCGTTCTGCGCGAGCTTGACCTGGTCGGCGAGCTTGTCCATTGCTGCATTCGATGGACATCATGTCAGTAACCAACGCCAAATCCAACCTATGGCGCACACAGCACGCACCTCTCTTCTTGTTGGCAGCGGCGACGCCGAGCGCGATGAAGACGACGAGCATGACGGCCAGGAAGATGCCGACGCCAACGAAGATGATCTTGGGCGCCGACGACGAGCTGGAGAGCGAGCTGCAGGACGAAATGTCCTTCACGCTGCAGTCCGTGCCCGTGTAGCACGTTTTGCAGTTGCACGACATGGTGCCGTTAATCGACGTGCACTGGCCGTTGTCGCTGCAGTCCGACGAGCTCTCGCAGGTGCCGCCGCCCGACTCGACCTCGTACGTGCCGCACAGGTCCTCCTGCGTCGTCGTCAGGGCGGTCGAGACCGACACGTCGCACGCAGAGCCGTCGTCTGAGCAGACGGCACCTTCGCGGCTCGGGCATGTCCACGAGTCCGAGTCAACGACCTTCAGAACGTCTGACGAGCAGCTCTTGAGGATCCAGCCGCTCTTGGTTGCGCGCGTGTTCGTCGACTGCGTCTTGGTCGCGAGGGTCGGGGCCCACTTGCACATTGTGCTGTCTGTCCACTTAGCAGGGTCCGAGTACGGCGAGTACTTGGTGAACATGGACTTCAGGTTCGTGTAGTCGGGCGTCGGCTTTGAGCTGACGGTCGACCGGAAGTCCGTCGATCCACCTGCCGATCCGCACCACAAGACGAGCGATGAGCGCACGCCAAACAACATTTTCAAAAATCACAGGACAGACGTACCAGTGAACATGGGGAACAGCGAGTCCGTGCCGAGCTTGGCTTCACCGTACGAGTAGGCCAAGCCACCCGACCACACCTCGCTGAAGTCCTCCGTCTTCGACGGCTCCTGGTACAGGTACGGCACCATGCCCCAGTCGCGGGTCGACGACGGGTCCGTTTTACAGCCGTACTCTCCGAACGCCACGGCGATCGGGATGCCCTTCGCCATGTTGATGTAGCGCTGGTACGCTTCCGCGAACGACGAATCGGGGCACCAACGGTACTCGTTGATGAGATAGATGTCGATACTCTTCTGCATCATGCCGTCCTTCATCGAGTCGCCGCACAGCAAGCCCTGCACCTTGAGCACATGGTAGTCGTCGGCGTTCGTGATCTCCGAGCCGTAGCTACTGTCCGCAGCCGCGTACGCAAGCGGAAGGATACGCATCTTCTTGCCGTTGACTGTCATCCAGTTCTTTAGGTCCGCCACGTACGCCTTGACGCACGAGGCCGCCGTCAGGTCGACCTGCATGATTTCGTTCGCCACGACGATGCCCAGCGTGTTGTCGTACTGCGCAAAGTTCTTGGCGATCTGCAGACACAAAGCGTTGCGTCGGTTAGCTCGCCGTACGGGGGCGACGGCACGCATCAACTGTATCAGACGCACCTTCTTGCCGTACTCCAGGAGGAGAGCGGGGTAGCACGTCGAGCCCGAGGCCGACGACGAGCCCGAGCCGCCGCCGCTGCATGGGATCCCCTTGGTGATCGTCGAGTAGCGGTACTTGCCGTAGTAGTCGTCGTTGTCCGGGGAAGCCGGCACCAGCACGTACACGCCGAGCGCGGCCATGTCCGCCATGAAGTTCTTGTACGAGTAATCCGGGTTCACGTTGTACAGCCGCAGCGTGTTGAACTCGAGGCCCGAGAGCGTCTCCGAGATCACGCCCTTCGTGAACTCGTCGTAGAAGTCGTCGCTCACGGCGTACTCGTACGTCATCTATCACGGCCAGAGAAGGAATAGAGGTCAGCCACAGGGTCCGCGATACGAACCGCCAAACATGCGTACCCCCTTGATGAAGAAGCGCTCGCCCGACTTGGAGTTGTACATCTTGTTGCCGCGCACCATGACGACGCCGCTCACGCCCGTCGCTGTCGCCGCCGCGGCCGCGTGCGAGAGCACCGCGACCGCGACGACCGCGGCGGCCAAAGCAGTCAGCACGCGCGTCGCCATTCGCGTCCTATTCGGCGTGGTGTAGAGGTCCGCTTCCAACGGTGAGCGCGCCCCTGCGTACTTGTCTGTCCCCTGCACAACAGCGAGTGATCACGCGCGCCCCTGCGTGAAGAAGGAGGCCCGCAGTTCCCGACGTATCGCGCCGACTCCCGACTGATCGCTTGTCCGAACGAAGCTTTGTATCGGGGTTTCAACGCCAGGAAAGTTCGCCGTTGCGCTGTTTGTTTCTTGCCAGGCAAAATCCAGTCTCGCGCATTTCCGCTTTACCACCAATCCGATTCGCTTCGACTGGTAATTGTGTGTGTTGATTGGTTGTAATAGCGTATGTAAAGAACGGAATGATAGTCTTACACCTAACCTTCCAAATAGACAGTACCGTCACTATGTACAATAGAGAGCTCTGATTTTTTGGCAAATTATCCATTTCAAAGTGACTTGCGTTTTGTATGTAGAGATCGGATATCCACTCGCTGGGTGTGCACCCATGTGTGACACAAAGCGGAAAATCAACCGAGGACTCGATGTTGAAGTGCTTGCCGATCCTCTCTAGGCGGCTCGGCGCTCGCAGAAGCGGCGGATGCGCGTATACGCGTCCTCGAGCACCTTGCGCGGCGCGGCGAACACGATCCGGAAGAAGTTGGGCATGCCGAAGCACTGGCCGGGCAGCACGAAGACGCTCTCCTCGTCCAGCAGCTTCTGGGTCATGACAAGGTCGTCCTCGATGTTGGTCAGGAGGCTGGTGTCGATCTTGACCTGGTCCGAGGCGTGACGACAGGCAGTAGGTTAGCTCTGCAGTCTCACGCAATGCCAGCTTCATCTACAGCATAAGCTCTCGTACCATGGCGTACATGGCACCCTGCGGAACGGTGATCTCCAGCCCGCGGATGCCTTGTAGAGACTCGACCGTGAACTTGGCGTTGTCCTCGAGCGCCGAGTAGTACGCGTCCTTGAACGCGGCTAGAGAGTGAGCTTCTGCGCTGCCTGGGACCGGCGTCAACAGGTCTGGGATGGCGCTCTGTTGCAGACACAACCAAGTTGGACGGACACAAGTGAGCACAAGTGCACGTCGGCAGACACGCGCAGAGCTTTGACAGCGACCTCACCTGGACGAGCGAGTTGGCACCGAGCGTCAGCTGCGAGAGCTTGAAGTACGCAGTGCGCACGTCCTCCAGGGCTCCGTCGCGGTCGTGGACGGTAATCCATCCGACACGCCACCCGGGGATCACGAACTGCTTCGCGAGGCCACTGACAGCAATCACCGGAACCGTCTTGGTCAGCATTGCAATGGGGAAGAACACGTTGCCCCCAAACACCATGTCGCCGTAGATCTCATCCTGGGTATCAGGAGAGGGGAACGCTCGGTTAGACATTCCCGAGAAAAGGAGCGCATTGTGTACTAGGAAATGCGTTGCACGAACCGCGATGATAGGGATCCGGTTGCGCTCGGCAAGCTCGAGAATGCTTTGAAGGTGCGGCTGTATAGCAGACATGCAGACGCTGGCGTCAGACACTCTGACATAACGGAGCGGGGTCACACTGACGGCTTACCTTGGAGTAGACGCTTCCGCAAGGGTTGGACGGGTTGTTCACCAAGATGGCGCGAGTGTTGTCGTCGATCAGTGACTGCATATGCTCCAGATCGGCCTCCCACTTCTGATCAGGCTGGAAATCATCAAAGCGTCAAGTGAGTTGCGTTATGTGCAGTGCCAGTGAATCGCAAGCCCTTACGAGGAGGTTATAGAACTTGCACTCGATGCGATGCGTCTCGCAGATGACCTGGTACAGCGGGAAGCCAGGGTTTGGCAGCAAAATGTTGTCGCCAGGGTTCAAGAGGCCGTTCAGGGCGATGTCGATCGCGCCGGAGCCCCCGCTCGCGATGATCACGTCCTAGAAGGAGACGTTGCAGTAACGTTAGTCGATCAACAGCTTCCTTTGCAATGGTACAAGCTGTTGGTATACGCACCTCCTTGGTCAATGGAGCCCGCGGAGTGCCGTATCTCTTTGCGATCGCCTCCCGCGCCGCCTCGGACCCCGCCGAGTGGATGTAGCCATTGTGCTTGAGCGATCTGATTGCATCCATTAACCGCGTGCTGCTCAGACAAATCTACCCAGAGACAGCGCCATGCTCGAGTCGGTGCCATCGTACCTCACGTTGCGCACGATCGCGTTCGTGAGCACGTCGGGGCAAGGGAGATTGCCAAACACAGTCGGGTCGCCTGCAGGTATCGTCAATCACAGTCAGTAGACCACGAACCGCTCGCGTCCATCAGCGGTTCGGACCCACCGAGCGAGAGCGGGATGAGGCTCTTGTCCGAGTTGGCGGGCGGTCTGATGTTGTCCACGATCTTGCGGATGGGATTGGCGCAGCGCTGCGAGAAGTCGGACGCCTGGATGCGCCAGCGCTTCTGCTGCTTGAGCCTGGCGGCTCGCCCGGGCGACATGGGGTCCGCTTCGTCGACAGCTACGCGTTTGGCCATGGCTGCTATTACTAGGGCTGCACTGCCAGGCTTGGTTTCGCCTCGTGAGTTTGGGAAGTGATCTCGTTCTCCTCGCCGCCGCCGCTTGGAGCGCCGCTGACGCCAACGCCTGAAATATGTTCATACAAAATTCAAG
>JAADXX010000334.1:0-29203 GCA_023338025.1 Phytopythium oedochilum | reverse complement strand
GCTTTGTCATGTCCACGGTAGTGTTTGGAGCTGGGCGTGGCTGGATGGATGGCCAGCGAGCCGAAACACGGCGGCAAATCTCTTCGAATGCGTCGCGCGTGCAGCGCAGATTGCGGCTGAACCACGACACCGAGAACGCGTCGTTGCTCTTGATCATCTTCCACTCATCGTGCCGCGCCGTCAGCACGTGCCGCTTCTCCTCGGGCCAGTTGCGCTTGTCAGAGACGACCGCGGCAAGCACGCAGACGACCGCTGCCGCGCACTCCAGCATTTCGTCCTCGTCCATGGTGATCGTGTGGTTCGGTCTGGTGTGTTGTTTTCGGTATGTTCTGCAAAGATTGTGTTTCTAGCACTAAAAGACCTCACAGAGCTCTTTTTGGGAGTGGACACGTAAAAAGAGGAACGGAGAGTTCTCATTGGTCGTTCCTCTTCCTCTTTCGACTGCGACCCGCCCCTAACTATGTGCAGCATTATCCGGACAAAATCAAAGCTTATAAAAACTATCCGGAAAAATCTATACATTTTAATATAAGAAAACAGTACAAGGGAAACCCAAGTAACACATTAACTCTCCAACAGAATAGCCAAGCAAAAACCCGCACCATTGATGCTGTTAGATGAGTTCATTTTTTTAAAAGTCTACAAATATTCTGTTTGACGGTTTGTACATGATTTTAAGGTCAAGGATAAGGTTATAGTAAGGTTACAGAATATGGGTACTTATACAAGCAAGGGAGATGAGTGTACCGTCAAGGCGGTACAACAGAAAAGCTAATTGCTTATTATCAAAATGCGGTGTGTTTGCTGCAAATCGAACTTAACAAGAAACGATTTGCTGTGACGAGTCGAACTTTATGTTCATATTGAGATCTTGACATTTGTATTTTTCGTACACATTTCAAGAAACACATGCTGAACGTTCGACGTTCTTCTGGCAATCCATACGATCACTGGCCAAGATTTCGAGAATCATAAGTGAACGGCCATTTGCACAGTTGACCACCTTCAGACCGTCGGACTCGGAGCGAACCTATCTGTCACAGAACGGAGCAGTAGGACTGACACACAGCGACATATCCGATCATCATCGACCGATGCAGGCCTCCATAAAGCACCGTTCATGTTTTGCACACGTTTTTGCGATACTGGCTGTACTGCTTTTCTTCGTGTTTCCCTGGTTTCCACGTGTACGGAGTGCAGAGATTCGCTACATTTTGGTTGATCCGCTCGTCCTCGTACTGGAGTCGCATCCGTCGCTGAATGAACGCGGCCTTCGCCTCCGTGGCCTTGGAGTGCTGGAACGTGTGAGGGTGCAGCAGCTCGAGTTGAAGCTGCATCTTGTCTTGTTGCTGCAGTATGTTGTCTTGCCGACGCAGCATCTTGTCTAGTTGTTGCTGCTGGCCCTCAATCACTATCATAAGCCTGCCCACCGCCGCTGCCAGGCCCTCGACCGCCCTGTCCACACTGTGGCGCGGACAAAACGAAGGCTGCGCGTTGCGTGGGCCTTTCTGCTTATTCTCGCTGACCATCACTCTAGGGCAACTTCAACTCGTTCCCACGACGACAAATCCGTCATTTCTGCGAATCATCGTGCGTTGAGTGGCATAAAATGTCAATGTTTTAAACCAATCACCGCGCGAATGCCAGCCAGTGGCGCCGCTTCCGCGACTTCCCAGCCGTCCAACAAGCGCATGGGAAGGCATTGCGTCTGGGTCGGCCGCGTGCCGGCGGCGCTGTGCGCGAGCGAGGACGCCGTGCGCGCGAGTTTCAAGCGGTTCGGCAAGCTGCGGGCCGTGCGGGTGCGTCTCTGCCTCTCGGGCTCTCAGCAACGCCGCGGCCGCTCACCCGCGTCCGCCGACAGATCCACCACAACCTGGTCGACATGTCGGCGCACGGCTTCATGTTCCTCGAGTTCGCGTCCAAGCGCGCGGCTCAGCGCGCGGTCGACGCGGTCGAGAGCGGCGACTTGGAGCTTCCTGACGGCCTCCGACCGGGTGAGATGCGCGCCGCGCACGCGCTGGAGCGCGGAGAGCCGGCGACGGCCGAGGGCGATGGCGACGGCGGCGCGGACGAGGACCTGCGCGCATTGCTGCTCGGGCGACATACGCCGGGCGCGGGCGTCCAGTTCAACTCGCAGCACGATACGCTCGAGGACGAGGACGACGCAATGCTGCAGAGCCTGTCGCAGCACTCGTTCGGCACGCAGCGCAAGCGACACAAGCGCCGCAAGGTGCGCGAGTAACTCGAACAGTTCATCGCAGAGCGTATTTATACTGGACCCGACCCGACACTTGCCACCCTACAGCTCGGACGAGCGCTGCTCGTGCACCCGACGCATCAGCTGCCGCATGCGCGCGTTGCCGGAGCACGAGCAGTCGGACCAGTCGCGGAGGCACGCCGAGCACCGCTGCAGCCGCGGCTTCTTGTTGGGGAACGCGGCGCCTCTTGCGGCCTCGGCGTCGCCCTCGACGTCGACCGACTCCATCGACATGAAGGCCAGGCCGACGCCACCGTCGTCGTCGCTGTCGGCCTTGTCCGAGCTCTCGAGCAGCTCGTCGCACTCGAAGCTGTCGTCGCCTGACCCGTCCGCCCACTCGTCCGTCGCGGTCCTCGCTGGCTGCTGCTCGCTCGCAGGCACTCGCTCTTCCCCATGAACAACATCTCCAAATGCCGTGCTCGAAGCGCTATTCGAAGGCGGAGCGACGACCACGGACGGCACGATAGTGCGCTTCTTGCGCGTGCCGGCACCCACCCAGTCTGCCGTCGAGCCCGACCGCCTCGGTGTCGCAGCTCTTGTGACCATTCGTCGCTCCAACGAGGCCAGCGCGCGATTGGTGCGCTCGCTCGCGGGCTGGCGCAGGTTGCGCAGTTGCAGCGGGTGCCGGACGACTCGCTCGCCATCGATACTCAGCGAGTCGGAGCCCGATCGCGCCTCGTCCGTCGCACTGTCAGCACTGCCAGCATCTGCCTCATCGCCTTCCGCGTCCTCGTAGAAATCGTCGTCAAAGTCTGCGTCCTCATCGCCATCGCTCAGCTCCAACTGCTCGAACTCGGACTCGCTGTCCTCGTTCTCGGACGACAGCAACTCGTCGTGCTCGTAGTCACTGTCGTCCAAGTCGTCTTCCTCCGACAAGTTGAAGTCCGGCACGGGCTCGAACGCCACCGCATCCAGGCTCGGCTTGGTAAGCGTACTGCTAGTCGGTTTGCTCGCATGAGCAGCCTCAGCCGGTGATACTGTCGCGAGCTGATCGCGTTCGACATCGGCAACAGCAGGGCCAACACCTTCGTCCAACTGATCTCCGTTGTCGCGATCATGTAGGATAGCAGCATCGCTCGCCTTCTCTGCACTCTCGGGGGTCTCCATTTGAATCGCTGGCGCAGGAAGCAGCGTCGCGTCCGGGGGTTTGACGTCTTCGATGAATGTGGGCCAGTTGTGCTGGCAGGTTGACTTGAGCAGTGCTGCGGGACTGATCAGCGACCAGGAAGTAAAGAACAGCGCGGGGTGGAGGTTCTTGCTTCGGCACGCGCGCTGCAAACGATAGAGTTCGCTACTATCCCCATTGCTTGCGTTCCGTTTGGCTCGGGGCGGTATACGGGTTGGTAAGCCAAGCGTTCGCGTGAGTGGCAAGCCAAACACAGTTAGAGGCAAGCTGGGGAGGATCGCCTTCCCTGCAGCAGCCGCCTCCTGGATCTTGATCTGCTCGTGGAGCTTGAGCTCGAGGTATTCTTTCACCATGAGCACATACTCAAGCGAGCGCTCGTCGGGCGGTGGCTGAATGACTTCGTTGACAAACTGCCGCAGCTTCCCAACGATCCGATCCCAGCGCTTGCGGATCTCTGTCCGTGAGCGGTGCGGCAGATGCTCTTTCGCGATGCGGTAGAATCGCTTCTTGTCGTCGTGCAGCTCCGTCAGCGCTCGAGCAATACGCAGGTCCTCCTCGATCAGCCAGCCCTCCTTTCGCCGCATCATTGTTTCGTCGTTCAGCATCTTGATAGCGTTCGTCTTGGACTTGGAGCTCGTGAGGTACTTATATCGATGGCGGATCGCTTCCACCGGCTTATCAGGCAAAAAGTGCTGGCGGATTCGCTCCCATGCGTCTCCCTCGGCACCATAGCGCTTGACTCCGTGAGCTAAAAGTGCTTCTTCACTACGAGAGAACATGCGATTGGGGTTCCGTCGCCGTGTCGACAAGAGGTGAGCGTCCAGTTCCATCATGTGCTCCTTCATCACGGCGTTCCTCTCGTCGACAGAACAGCCGCGCCGAAATCTGCTCGACAGCTCGTCGATCGACTGGGAGCCCACCAGCTCAAACATCGACGGGTGGTTCACCGCCGCGTGCGCAGCTGTCAGTGACCGAGTAACGCGTCGCAAAGCCAGCGCGTCCTGCAGCTTTCGTCTGGTTGTGCTGGTGTTTGAGGTTTGCTGCTCGTCACCTTCACCTTGATCCTCCGATGATCCTCCGAGGTTGACTTTCGACAGCAAAGAGCCCTTGTACCGCTGTGCCTTGTCTGCGCGTAGCTGGAGATCGTTGATCATCTTTCGACATTGGGCGAGCGTCGAGCGCACACTGCTGTCGTTCTTGGAGACGAGCGCGTGGTAATTCTGTAGCAGGAGTTGCATGTGTTTGTGCATCTGCGACGCCAGCTGCACACACTGCTCTTGTGTCACCGTCCCGTGCACGTTCTTCAAGCTCACGCCCGCCCTCTTCTTCCTGCGGCGACGAGATCGCGCTGGACCAGTTGAGGGAGCCGTTGGGAGCTCGGTTGATACCTCGACTGCTTCTCTTTGCTCTGTCGATGCCGTCAAGCCCTTGTCTACAGTGCTGGCATCCAGGCCGTCCGGTCGCACGCTCTGTCGCTTTGGTCTTGACACCGACATTGTCGCTGCGTCGATAACAGGTGCGGCAGCAGAACTTCTAGTGTCCACGCCACGATCCACTGCACTGGTGCTCGGACCAGGCACTGCAACTACCGGCGGGATGGTCAGGTAAGGCGCACCCGCGGCTGGCGGCGGCACGCGGATTTGCGTCGAGTCCCACAGCAGCTCGGTCAACTCCTTGCGCGAGATCTTGACGTTGATGCGCTCGCTGGCGGCATCCGCAGCGGCGTCCGGGTCGTCCTCGTCCTCTTCCTCCTCCTCGTCGGGGCGGTACTCCTCATCTTCTTCGTCCAGGAAGGACAGGTGCTCCTGATCCTGCGGCAGCAGCGACGACAGGAACCGCTGGTACTCGCGATCCTCCTCCGTCTCCTCCTCCTCGGCCGCCTACAGCAAACGCCCAGCACATTGGTTGGAGCCACGCGCACCGCGCCAAGCACCGAGGACCACCCAGGCATTCAGACGCATAGACCGCACACGAGGAAAGAAACGTCAGCGCCGTCGACCGTGCCATTGGCACGTTTTGGCGCCAAGTCGGCTCGTTTTGGCGCCAAAACGCGGCGAGGACGCACCGGCTCGGCCGTCTCGGGCAGCAGCCCCTCGAGCGCGTCGATCGGCACGTCCACCAGCGACAGCTTGGTGCGCGTGCGCCGCGCGATTGTGTCTCCGCGGTCGCGCTCGTCCTCGTCCTCTTCCTCCTCCTCCTGCCCGCCGTCCTCGTCATACTCGTCGTCACTGGTCGTCGCCATGGCGTTTTGTACCGCTGCGGATTCCTCGAGACTGCTGCGTCGCCCAGGATTGGTCCAAATGCGCGCGAAGTGGCATTTTGACACGCGCCTCGACTGTTTTCAGCCAATGAAAAGTGAGATGGTTCTGAGAAACGAAACGACGCGAAGCAGAGACAGGCATGGCGGAAGAGTATACAAAGTCCTATACGTTTCGGTTCAAACTTGAAGTGCACCCGTTTCATACAAAACCCAGCATGTTGCCATCTGCGCGCGCGCGGGCGGTCGACTCGGCGGCAAAGCGCGGGATGCGACAAGAAACGCTCGTCTTATTTAACGCCGCCCGCTGTTGCGTTGGCTCGGCCGCGACTTCTTGCGCCGACGGTACGCGCGGTTTCCTGCCGTCGACGTGTGCGATCCGAGTCATTCCGCAACTTGCCGCCTTCCACACAAGCGCACAACTCACTGTCCACCTCGTTCGCGCCTTGGTGCCGCCCACTCAAGCGCTCGCTGTCTTCGTCCTTCACACGCACACGCGCACAATGGTCGCGGTCGAGAGCCTCCAGTCGACGTCTGCCGTCGTCCTGAGCCACGAGCAGCCGCCGCGCCAGCAGACGGGCGTAGTCGGCTCGTCCAAGACGCTCAGCGGCAACAAGGCGAAGGAGCCGAGCGCGGCGGAGAGCAGCGCACCAAGCGTGCCAGACAAGGACGCTGGCCTGCTGTTCGCCATGTCGGAGGACGCGGACGGCAAGTCGCCGCTCACGTCGGGCGTCCAGTGGCGCGCGGGCCCCAACTACGAGCCGTTCCGGCTCGACAAGAGCTTCGTGGACTCGTTCAAGGCTTTGACGCCGCCGTTTGGCTTCAACGGCCTCGGCGAGCTCGTGTACATGCGCACGTACTCACGCGTCAAGCCGGACGGAGGCAAGGAGCGCTGGTTCGAGACCATCGAGCGCGTCGTCAACGGGACGTTCAACCTGCAGAAGAAGTGGATGCAGCAGCTGCAGGAGCCGTGGGACGAAGCCGAGGCCGCGCAGACCGCGCAGGAGATGTACCGCCGCATCTTCCACATGAAGTTCATGCCGCCCGGCCGCGGCCTCTGGGCCATGGGCTCGGCCATCACAGAGGAGCGCGGGCTCTTTGCCGCGCTCAACAACTGCGCCTTTGTGTCCACGGCGGACATTGCGCAGCTCAAGTCCCCCGCCGAGCCCTTTTGCTTCCTCATGGAGGCGGCCATGCTCGGCGTGGGTGTCGGCTTCGACACTAAGGGCGCCGGCCTTGTCCATGTGCCCGGTCCGAGCGACGTCTCGACCGTCTACAAGATCCCGGATTCGCGCGAGGGCTGGGTCGACTCGGTGCGTCTCCAGCTTGACGCCTACTTCCTCAACCGCCCAATGCCGCTGTTCGACTACGCGCTGATTCGCCCGGCCGGCGAGCCGATCCGCGGCTTTGGCGGCGTGAGTTCCGGCTACAAGTCCCTCGAAGCCTTGCACGCAGCCATCCACTCGATCCTGCGGCCTCTGGTTGGCAGCAACCTGACGATCCGCGGCATCGTCGACATTATGAACCAGCTCGGCGTGTGCGTCGTATCGGGCAACGTGCGCCGCACGGCCGAGATCGCGTTCGGCGACTACAAGAGCGAAGAGTACGTCGACCTGAAGAACTACGAGAAGAACCCGGAGCGCGCCGCATACGGCTGGACATCAAACAACAGCATCTTCGCGGACCTAGGAATGGACTACGCTCCGATCGCTGAGCGCATCGTGCGCAACGGCGAGCCGGGCTTTGCGTGGCTGCAGAACATGCGCGAGTACGGCCGCATGAACGGCGTCAAGGACCACCGCGACCACAAGGCGACCGGCGGCAACCCGTGTCTTGAGCAGACGCTCGAGTCGTACGAGATGTGCTGTCTCGTGGAGACGTTCCCGTACAACCACGACTCGCTCGAGGACTTCCTGGAGACACTCAAGTACGCATACATGTACGCCAAGACGGTGACCCTGGGCCAGACCCACTGGCCGCGCACCAACGCCGTGATGCTCCGCAACCGCCGCGTCGGCTGCAGCATGTCGGGTGTCGCCCAGTTCATCTCGAACCGTGGCCTGCACGAGTTGCAGAAGTGGTGCGACTCGGGCTACGACGCCATCCAGGAGATCGATGCGAACCTGTCGGCCAAGTTCGGCATCCCGCGCTCTATCAAGACCACATCGATCAAGCCCAGTGGCACGGTTTCGCTGCTCGCGGGCGCGACCCCGGGCATGCACTACCCGGAGAGCCGCTTCTACATCCGCCGCATGCGCATCGACAAGCACTCGGACTTGCTTCCAGCGCTGCACAGTGCGGGATACAGCATCGAGCCGGCGTACGAGGCTCCGGAGAGCACGTTCGTCGTGTCCATCCCAGTGGACGTGGGCAAGGGCGTGCGCACGCTGTCGGACGTGTCGGCGTGGGAGCAGATGTCGCTCGCGAGCTTCTTGCAGCGCTACTGGGCGGACAACCAGGTGAGCTGCACCGTGACGTTCGACCCGGAGAAGGAGGGCCCGCAGATCGCACACATGCTCGAGTACTTCCAGTACCAGCTCAAGGGCATCAGCCTGCTGCCCAAGCTCCCCATGGGAGCGTACCCGCAGATGCCGTACGAGGAGATCGACGCGCGCACGTACCACCAGATGAACGCGCGCATCGGCGAGCTGCGCTTCGACATCACGCACTCGACCGAGACGGTCTCGAGCGTGCCCGACAAGTTCTGCGAGGCCTGCGTCACCGACGTGTGAGACGTCCCTCCATTATGTAAGTCCAAAATGCTGTGCGCACAGGAAATACACTCAGCCCTGTTGTGTGTCCGCCCAGCAAGCTAGCTCATCAAGTGACGTCGTCCTGAACTGGCACATCATTGGTGTACTCGGAAGTGTTGACGCCATTCGGTTGGGATGTCTTCATAGAAATGCTACGGACCCGACTGACCATCGGAGGCTTGCCATTCCTGATTCTTTCAGCCTCGAGACACATCCATGGCCGCCCGCAAGCTGTTCACGCCCGTTACTTTGGGCGGGAAGCTCGACCCACTGACGCTCCAGCACCGCGTGGCCATGGCGCCGCTGTCGCGCTTCAGAGCCAACGCCAACGGCGTGCAGCCCGAGATGGCGGCCACGTACTACGCCCAGCGTGCGACGGACGGCGGCCTGATCATCGCCGAGGCGACGGATATCAGCGCGACGGCGCACGGGTACTTGGGGGCGCCTGGGGTCTACTCGGAGCCGCAGGTCGATGCGTGGAAGAAGGTGACGGAGGCGGTGCACGCCAAGAACGGCGTCATCTTCCTCCAGATCTGGCACATGGGCCGTGCCAGCCATCCTCTGAACCAGCCGAACGGCGAGCTGCCGGTCTCGTCAAGCGCCAACATGGACACGTCGACGGAGCGGACGGTCCCGACCCCGGAGGGGCGGAAGCCTTACGTCGCCCCTCGCGCGCTCGAGACCGACGAGGTCTCTCTTGTCGCCCGGGAGTTCAAGTCCGCAGCCCTGAGCGCCATAGAAGCGGGCTTCGACGGCGTCGAGATCCACGGCGCGAACGGCTTCCTGATCGAGCAGTTCCTCCACGACGGGATCAACGACCGGACCGACAAGTACGGCGGGTCGGTCGAGAACCGCGCGCGGTTCCTGTTCGAGGCGCTCGACGCGGTTCTGGAGGCGGTCGACGCGAGCCGCGTGGGCGTCCGCTTCTCGCCCTACGGCTCGAGCTTCGGCCAGAGCGACTCGGACCCGGTCAAGACGTACAGCTACGTGCTCGAGAAGCTCAATGGATACGGCCTGGCGTACGTGCATCTGATCGAGCCGCAGAGCTTCCCGCGGCACGAGAACCCGACGGCACCCACGGGCGGCATCGCCCGCATCTTCCGGCCGGTCTACAAGGGCGTAATCGTGGCAGCGTCGGGCTTCGCGCGCGAGTCGGCCATCAAGGTGGTCGAGGACGGAGACGCCGACTTGGTCGCGATCGGCCGCTACTTCATCTCGAACCCGGACCTCGTGACGCGCTTCAAGCTCGACGCGCCGCTCAACGCGTTCGACCCGAGCACGTTCTTCACCCCTGGACCCGAGGGATACATCGACCAGCCCTTCCTCGCCGAAAAGTAGACGCTAAAGGCTGTCGACGTGCGATGCAATGCGCGATAGTGCTCATATTCACACGATTATGATGACATTGGTACTCCATCCGATGATCGCTTCAACGTCGCGTTTCATCAAATCTGATAATATAGATACAGATCTGATAAATACCATATTTTTGGCGGCAACGTATGTCAAAAACCGCGCCAAAATGGAGACCGACGGCTCGCTCGGCCGCAGCGACGCCTCCGCCGCCGACGGAGGCCGCGCGCGCTCCCGAATCAGCGTGCGTTCCCCGCCCGCCGCCCTGTATGCTCTCTGTCCTCGTGCTGACGACGCGAGCGACGGATGTCCGCCCGTAACTGGCAGGAGTATGCGCTGCTCGAGTTCCTGGGCGAGGGCTCCACGGCGCACGTGTACCTGGCGGAGCACGCGGCCAGCGGCGCGCGCGTGGCCATCAAGATGGTGGACAAGCTGCTCGTGCGCCGCGCGCGGCTGGAGGCCAAGGTGCGGCAGGAGATGGTGCTGCACGCGCGGCTGCGCCACCCGAACGTGCTGCTCGTGCGCGACGCCTTCGAGGACGCGCGCAACTACTACCTGGTGCTCGAGCTGTGCGAGCGCGGGTCGCTCGCATCCTTCGTCCGCTCCCTCCCCGACCGCGTGGTGCCCGAGCCGCTCGCCAAGAAGTTCTTCCGAGCGGTGCGTCTTCCTCGCCTTCTATGCCCGGACGTCCAACTCCAGCTAATGCTTGGGTGACCTGCGACTGCGCAGGCGGTGGCGGGCGTCGCGCACCTGCATGCACAGGGCGTGATCCACCGCGACCTGAAGCTCGCCAACCTGCTGCTCACGGACGCGGACGAGCTCAAGATCTCGGACTTTGGGCTCGCCACGCGCGCCAGCGGCGAGCACTGGACGATCTGCGGCACGCCCAACTTCATCGCGCCGGAGATCCTGCGCGTCGGCAGCGGCGAGCTCAAACAGGGCGACCAGGCCTTCTCGTACACGGAGGCGGTCGATATCTGGTCGCTCGGCTGCATTCTGCACTGCCTGTTGCTCGGTCGCGCTCCCTTCGAAGGTCGCAAAGTCAGGTAGACACGTCGCGTCGGACGCTCGCTCACAGTGTTGACCAGGCTGTTAACGCGCTGTCGATGGAGCAGCGAGACGCTCGAGAACGTGGCGAACGCGGCTGCAACCGGCCTGAGCTTCCCGCGCGGGTTCTCGTCATCGGCGGCCGACCTGATCAAGCGGCTTCTCACATCGGTGCGTCTCGCTACATGCTCGTTGATCATCATCACGGGTCGGCCGCACTCACACCAATACAATCTTCCAGGACCCGGAGCGGCGGCCGTCCGCCCAGCAGGTGCTGCTCCACCCTTGGCTCCGCGAGTCGCAGCGGTCCCGAAGCGCCAAGCTGTCCTCCAGACGGTCGACGAAGAAGAAGCCGGCCAGTTGGATGCCTTCCAGAGCAGCTTACCATCCACCCGACGACTCAACCGATGATCCCATGTCATCAGTGGCGGATGTCAATCCTGTACCAGCGAGAAGTCCCCTCGGCAGACGTCGCGGGCAATCCCCCGTCGCGTACGATAGCTCCGATGACGACACTGACTTTCGCGTCAAGAGGAGCAGTACCCGTTCCAAGTCGCGATCGCGGTCGAGGACCAGGAGGGGCGATACTGCACTGCACCGAACAGATGCGGTCAAGACCGAGGGAGGAGACGACAGCGACGACGATCTGAGCAGCTTTGGCGCTGGCGCGAACTCGATCGATGGCAGTGTCGGCGGCTCCAGCGACGTGTCTGGCATCCCGTCATCGCTGTTTTCGGTCGACAGTCGCGACGGACAAGGCGAAAGTGTCGCCGAGGACGTTGCCGAATTCCTCTCCACTCAAGACGACGACAAGCAAGAGTCGAGCGTCGAACAGAGCGGCACGACCACTGTCTACGAACACGACGATGACGAGCGGCACTCGCCATCTCCGATGGTGTCAGTGCTGCTGCGCTTCGATGCGTGCAACGTCCCGTGCCTCGAGATCCCGTCTGACCGGTGCGAGTCTGTCGAGTTTGCATGCCACGAGTCGCAAGAAGTAGGCGGTCCGCTGGCGTTCGTCTTGCGTGGGGCCAACGGTCTCCACGTCCGCTACGACCTGTCCACCGGCGCGATATCGGGGACGACGACCAGCGGGAACGCCATCTCGTATCGCGTGGCTTCCGGAACTGGTTCTGCCAAGAGCACAGCAGATCGAGTCGCATTCTCGGCGTTCCCCGTCCTCTCACTCGTCCGATTGTGCCAGCGACTCGCCATGCGCGTCGTTGATCTACGCAGCTCTGCGCTTCGGCAGCAGCCAGGCAACGGTGCCGGCAAGTGGCCGCTCATGGTCCACTACGACCGCCTGCCGGACTCGATCCTGGATGGTGTTCGGGCTCGCGCGCTTGAAAACGTTGAGCGTCAGCTGCGAGACGAGCTGCGTGGCCCAGTGGCCGGCCAGTCGACCGCCAGTTCGGCTCGATCCGTGACGGTCCGAGGCGTCGGGACGGGGTACATCGACCCAGTCGGGAACCTGTGCGTGGAGTTCACGGATGGATCGCGCATGACGCTGGCGGTGAGTGGCCAAGAGCTGCGCTTTCGCCCGCCGCCGCTGCCGCACTTTGATGGCCAGGGAGACGACGCTAGAGCGAGAGAGGACGTGTTCGAGCTGCTGACGTCGAGCCAGTCGTCCGCGTTCCTTCCGACGGCCGTGACGGCGAAACTCGCCAGCGTTCCCGGGTTCATCCAGAAGCTCAAGCAGTAACAGCCAGTCGGCGACGCGACGGAAATACGCCGACAGCCAGCCGTCCGCTGTTTATAGCCACGTCAGCATCGAGACCGCAAGCTCCGCGCAGCGTCCGACCCTCTGCTTCGCGTGCGAACCGCATGACGACGGCATGAGCGCGGACGGCGGTCGCGGCGGCGAGTCGGTCGAGGTGGGGGACGAGGCGGCTCCGATCCCGCGTGAGCTCGGTCGGCCAGTCAGTGATAGCAGCCACTGCTATGAGCACACTGAGGTCAACGGAGACACGTCGAGACAACAGCGCAGCGAGGCGAGAGAGGGAGCCAAGAGCGGACTCGCGACGCTCTTCCACTGTGCAAGGAGCGCGAGTGCCGAGAGCTCGCTGCTCTTGTCGAGTAGCAGATCGCTCTTGCCGACGCTGAGCGAGGAGGAGCGCGACAAGGACGTCGACGCAGCGACCGACGGCAGAGATAGCCCCGAGTCGCCAGGTTCAGCGCATGCGTTGCCAAGTACCACCGGCGAGGGATACTGCGCGTCCAACGCCAGCGATCCGGTCGACGAACACGCCAGCCGCCGCGAATCCGACGGAGATACCGCCTTCCACGCGATGCTGCGCAGTCTGAGCGCCGACGTGTCGCTCTTGGCGCTCTCGGTAGACGACTTGACCCCATCGAAGCTCCTCCAAGTGCGCGACGCGCTGCAGGACAGCGACTCCCACCTCCAGCAAGACGAAGAGGACCGACAAGAGCCGTCGTGGCCGTCGACCGCGTTCTCTCGCCTGGCTCGAGTCCGCGCGACGGTCGCGGTCGACACGCTGCGGCTGCTGCTCGAGCGCTTCCGGCCGCTGGACGTCCGGCGAGCTGTCGACGCGTCCGTGCGTGTCGTGTTCTGCGAGGCGGCGGCTTCCAGCGGCGTGTCGTCTCTCGCCAAGGCGCCGTCGGCGCTCACGGCTTGCAACATCGCCCGCGTCGTGCTCTTGGCTCGGCAGCAGCTCACGAGCGGCGGTAGTGGCCACCGACTGGCCGAAGCCCCGTCCAAGCCGCGACTGGAGCTGGCCAAGTCGCTGCTACTGCACGCTCGCGGCCTGCACGCCGCGGCTCGCTCCCCAACAAGCAGAGGGCCCAAGGCGTCCCCTTCGGCGCTGAGCGCGCGGACGCCCGGGTCCTCCAGCCCGGCGACGACCCGCCGAGCCACGAGCATCCTGGCCATGGAGGGCAACCACTTGCTGCTGCAGGAGAAGCTCTCGCGCTTCGAGCACCGCGTCCAGTCGGCCGTGGCGGGGTCCGTCCCGAGGGTGCGGCGCGACGGAGACGAGAGCGTCGAGGCCGCCGCCAAGCGCCGCCAGCGCGCGCTAGAGTACGCCGCGCGCCAGCAGAAGCTCAACAGCTCGAGTCGGACGCTCTGACTGGAGTTTGGCGGCGGAGGGGCCGCCTGGGTCGCAGTATGAGGACGAGGAGTAGGGGCAGCGGAGGGCGAGGAGACCTAATGGCATGGCAGGCGTTGACGTTGAAGTTGTTTTGTTTTTTGTTTTTTTTACATTGTATTACGAATTTTCAAAAGAGGGTGTATTTTGATGTATTGAGAAATGGATTGCGAAGATTGGAGGTATTTACAGTATAGAAAACAGTGTCAAGTGTCAGAACCAGGTGAGTGCGTTTGAGACGCCACGTGCTCGCTTATTCGGCAACATTCCCAAGGGCGATCCCGTACGCATCCGGTCCGCATCCGCGTCCGCATCCCGTCCGCATCCCGTCCGCATCCTGTCCGCATCCCGTCCGCATCCGCATCCCGTCCGCGTCCGCGTCCGCGTCCGCATCCACCTCCACATCCCCATGGTCCACATCATCAACGGCGAGATTGTGCCGGACGACGACCCGCGGGTCCGCGCGCGCTTCCAGCAGCCGGCGTCCGCGTCGGCGCCGCGGGGCTCCGGCGGGTTCGGCTCGATCCACAGCGGATCCGGCCCCACGCCGGCGTCCGCCGGGGGTCCGCAGGGTCCGCAGGGTCCGCAGGGCCCGCCGCCGGCCGCCGCGTCCCCTTTGGCGGGCCTCGCGCGGCAAGTGGGCCTCGAGGGGACCGTCCCGCTGCCGGCCGTCCCCGCGCTGGGGCTGCCGGCCCGGGCCGTGGCCAAGATCCACCTGGCGCTGGCGGCGCTGCTGCTCGCGCTCTTCGGCTGGCGCGCGCTCGCGTTCCTGGCCTTCGCGTACTTCGTGTCGTCCCAGCCGCCGGCCGCGGCCGCGGGGGCCCCTCCGGCGGCCGGTCCGCGTCCCGGGGGCGGGGCCCCTCGTCCCCAGCCGCGCGGCGGGATCGCCGGGCTCAATTTATAGCTTCGGCGGCGTCATTGGGGACGGGGGACGGGAAGCTTCGTCCGCAACGGTAATCTATCTGTTTTATATTTCTGCGACGCGCGCTATATGGCTACTTGTATACAGAGCGCGGGTCCCCTCAGCTCGAGACCAAGGCGTCCAGGTCCTCGCTGCTCACCGTGCTGCTCGTGGACGCCCAGGAGAAGCGCGTCTTGCTCAGCGCCCGGCCCAGCGACCGCGCGACGGCCCCGCCGATGGACGGCGGCCGCTGCGGCGCGTCCGCGGGCTCGTCCTCGTCCGCCAAGCGCGCGCGCGTCCCCACGGCGGCCGACGGTCCGCTGCGGACGCGGCGGCTGCGGACGCGGCTCGGGTCCGTCCGCAGCAGCAGGAACGGGTGCGCCGCGACCTGCTCGAGCGTCGGCCGGCGCGCCGGGTCCACGTCCAGCATGGCGGCCAGCAGGTCCCTCGCGGCGGCCGACAGCTCGGCGTCGGTCGGGAACCACCGGCGCAGCAGCTGGCCGAGCCCGCCGGCCGCGCACAGCGCGCGGAAGTGCGCGTCGCTCGGCGCCGGCGCGCGCACGAGCGGCGCGCCCGTGAGCATGATGCAGAGCAGCACGCCCAGCGACCAGACGTCCGCGGCCAGCGGGTCTACCGCGCGGTCGCCCGCGAACACCTCGGGCGCCATGTACCACGTCTTGCCCACGCGTCCGGCCGCGGCCGGCCGGTCCGCGCGCACGGCCAGCCCAAAGTCCCCCAGGTAGCAGCAGTCGTCCTCGTCCGCGTCCTCGTCCTCATCCTCGTCCCCATCCGCGTCCCCATCCGCGTCCGCGTCCCCATCCTTGCCGGCCCGTCCGCAGCCGCAGCCGCAGTCTCCGGCCCGTCCGCATCCGCATCCGCATCCGCATCCACAGTTGCGGCCGGCGGTTTTGGGGACGAGCATGACGTTCTCGAGCGAAATGTCGCGGTGCGCGAACCCGCGCGCCTTCATGGCCGCGAGCGCGCGCACCACGTCCCGCAGGTACGCGCGCGCGGCCCGCTCGGGCAGCCGGCCGTCCCCTCCGCGGTGGGTGCGCACGCGGTCGAACAGGTCGCCGCGCGCGCAGTAGTCGAAGACGAGGAACAGGCTGCCGCGGCACTGGACCTCCTCGCGCAGCAGCAGCAGGTTGCGGGTCCCCAACGGGTCCCGGTCCCCTCCGTCCGCGTCCGCGTCCGCAATCCCGTCCCCTCCTTCGTCCCCTCCTTCGTCCCCTCCTTCGTCCCCATCCCGGGACAGCCCGGCCACGAGCGCGTAGTGCACCGCGCGCTCGTGGTCCAGGTCCTCGGCCACGCTCACGCCGCGCTCGAGCGTCCGCTTGGCGCGCGCGCTGGCCAGCTCGACGCGCTTGACGGCCACGAGCGGGCGCTCGGCCCCCGGCCCGCGGCCGCGCCGGTCCGCGCAGAGCAGCACCTCGCCGAAGAGCGCGGGCGCCAGCGTGCGGACGAGCTCCAGGTCCCCGAGCCGGGACGAGGACGAGCGCTGGACCCTGGCGGGCGGCGCGCGGCGCTTCTTCTGCGCGGGCCGGCGGCCCAGCGGACGGTCCGCAGCCGACGGGGGCGGGGGCGTCCCGGGGGCCAGCGAGCACGCCCGCAGGGACGCGAGGGCCGCGTCCAGGTACGCGCGGAGCGGGCCCATGCCGTCCGCACTCGTCCGCAGATTGGAAACTACACCCACCCGGCGTCCTCCCCCATGACGGGGGACCGTCCCATCCTGCGGCTGCGGACGGAACCGCGGGCGAATTTTCGGTCGCCCCCGCCGAGGGTGGAAGGGGCTGAGGCCTGTGTTTTTCTGGATCGCGCCGCGGGTTTTCTCACCTCGGAAGGACCGGGGACGCGGGACCGGGGACGCGGGACCGGGGGACCGGACGCGGGGATGGGACGGACCGCGATGATGGTTGGGGCGATCCATGCTCGGACCGCCTCAACTTGAGGCTCCAGGTGATTTTAGAACGATACGCGGGGGTGCGGACGGCAAGGGGGTGGGGACGGCCCCCGGCCCCAGGCGGGTGCGGACGCTGGCCCCACAGGCGGCGCCTTGCACGATCGGGCCGCCGCAGAGGACAAGCGTCGGGGGACCGCAGTGGGGACGGGACGGGGCCGCAGGGTGGGCCCACCGCGCTGGCAGAAATCAGCGGCCGGGGCGGTCGCACCTGCCGAAGCTTCCGCCCTCGGTCCGCTGATTTCTCCATTTCTGGTCGACATTTTCTCGCGGAAGCGGCGTCTTTTTGACACTTTTTTCTCATTTTTTTCGTTTTTTTTTTTCGTTTTTTCGTTTTCTTTGTGTGGGGGAGTTTGTTGAAGTGCACTCTCACTCGACGCTTACAGTTGAAGCAAATACGTAAACCAAGTGAATAAGGACCGAAAAAGACCGTCAAGGGACGCGAACACACGTCGTACACGTAAAAAGTAGAAAACGTGGCGGGAAACACGTCGATCGGTGGTAAATATCGTTGAATTACACTCGGGCTATGGTACGTTCGTCGTCTATGGGGATCTAAATACTGGATGCATGGGATCGTGGGGGATCGTGGGGGATCGTGGGGGATCCCCGGGTGGGGACGGCGAGCGCCTAGGCGGCCTGGCCGATGCGGCCGAGCTCCACGCGGCCCTCGCGCGTGTCGACCGTGATGAAGCTGCCCGGGCGGCCGCCGTCGTCGTCCGGCGCGCCGAGCCGCGGGCGCAGCGTGGGCGAGGCGCCGCGGCGGAAGAGCAGGCGGCCGAGCTTGGCGAAGAAGACGCGCGTGCGGCCCATCTGGAAGTGCGAGCGCGAGATGGAGAGCGCCATGAAGCTGCCGCGCTGGCGCCGGCCGTGCTGCAGCAGGCGGCGCTGCAGGTCCTTCTCGGCCGCCAGGTCCATCTTGCGCGCGGCCGAGTCGGCGCCCTCGCCGCGGTAGTCGCGCTTGCAGCGCGCCTTGTAGTGCGACAGGTAGTGCTGCAGCGTCTGCAGCGTCGTGGCGCTGCTCACCGAGTCCAACGTCGCGCTCAGCGGGTCCTCGCTCGGCTCCTCCTCGGCCGGGTCGTGCTCGTGCTCGTGCTCCTCCTCCTGCTCGTCCTCCTCCTTCTGAGTCTGCTGCTGCTGCAGCTTGTCGGCCTCGAGCTGGTCGTCGTCCTCGACGTCCTCGCGCAGGAAGGCGTGGGCCAGCACGAAGTCCATGGTGGCGCGCCGGCGCGGGTCGACCTCGAGCATGGCGGACAGCAGGTCGAGCGCGAAGGGCGGCAGCGCGTCCGTGAGCTCCCAGCGGTCGATGAGCGCGCGCACGCCCTCGCTCGCGATGAGCCGGAAGCGCGCGTCCGCGTTCGAGGCGCGCTCGACGGGCGGCGCGCCCACGAGCATGATGAAGAGCATGACGCCGAGCGACCAGACGTCGGCCTTGGTCGCGTCGTAGCCGATGGCGCTGTGGCTGCTGCTGCTGCTGCGAGAGCCGCCCGCGACGACCTCGGGCGCCATGTAGAACATCTTGCCGACCGTCTCGGTCGCGCGCGACTCGGTCGAGCACGCCAGCCCGAAGTCGCAGACCTTGCACTCGTCCGCGTCCGTCACGAGCACGTTCTCGAGCGACAGGTCGCGGTGCGCGAAGCCCTGCGCGTGCACGAAGCGCACGCCGCGCGCGATCTGCCGCACGTACTTGCGCGTGGTGGCGACCGGCAGCGTGCCGTCGTTGCCGCCGCTCTCGCCGCCGCCGCTCACGATCTCGTACAGCTCGCCGCGGCCGCAGTAGTCGCTCACGAGGTACAGGTAGCCGTCGAACTCAATGTCCTCGCGCAGCTCGAGCACGTGCGGGTGGCCGCCGGCCGCGCGGAAGCGCCGGCCCAGCGCGCGCTCCAGCGCCACGTCCTCGCGCACGGCCTTGCCGGCCGCCAGCGTGCGCTGCGCCTTGGCCGCCGCCATCTGCACGCGCTTGACGGCCACCAGGCGGCCGCCCGACGGCTTGTGCGCGCACAGCAGCACGTCGCCGAAGAGCGCGGGCGCCAGCCGCTTCTGGATCACGTAGTCGTCCAGCTTGCCCGCCTCCATTGTGGGCCGCGGACGCGTCGCTCTTGGCCGCGGGGATCGCCCGAGAGGCCGCGGAAGACGCCGATACGTACTGGGGACGCTCTCGCCCGGGATAAATTCCAAACTGACCGGAGCCCGCCGGCCGGCCGGCCGGAGCCGGCCGGAAGTAAGACGGACGCTCTACACTCACTCTCTGTCACAGGACACTACATAATCGTTCACACTGTACGGTACCGAAACCAGAGCACACAACAAACGAGCGACCGCCGCCGTGACGCTTGGGCCACACACTTGGGAACTGTATGCAGAGCCGTTTTTCTCACCGAGCGCCCCGCGTGCACGAGCTGGCGGCAGACGGGGCCAGAGGCGGGCGCGCTCTATACTGGGCGCGAGTCAAGCGACGAGCAGACACTTGGACGGACCGACGGGCGCTGGATTCGCGCTACTATTCATACCGAACGCCGCTGTAATGCGTGCATGGCGAGCGCACGACCAGGACGGCGGACGAACGGCCGGCGGCGTGCGTGCGCTCGCCGGCTGCCGGCGACGTAACGCGCGCCGCAAGCCCCGGCGCGACCACTCGACGCCCCCGGGGGCGAAATTTCACGCAAGACAAAGTGGGCAACGCGGCTCCGGCTCGCGCGATCTTGGGCTTTCCCGCTGTACTTCCGCTCGGCTCGCTCGCGTTATAGTAGAGGCCGGCGTGCATCCCGGACGTATAAGCGCACGGGGGCGAAGGGGCGGGCTCCCATCCCGGACGAATCGTATGGCGTTCTCTATGGGCTCGCGATACGAAGAGGGCGCGTCGCGGAGAATGCGCGCTTTCCGCGAACGTGGCGCTCGCGTTGCGGCTGTGAGGAGAGCGATGACGTTTTGCGCAGGTTACTCACGGAGAACCCACCCCACTTGTGTGACACGCGCGTTTGAACTTGCGGCGGCATCATCATAGTGAATCCTATACAACCGCTCCGTCGTCACGTTGCGCGCGTGACGTCGCCCCTTGTCGTGCGGTTGTGGCCGCCGCGTCAGCGCATCAAGACGGACAAGCTCCTCCTGGTCAGTCGATTTGGGTGACTCGGACACGTTCAACCGAGCGCGCGCAGCCTCGGCACCAGGGATGAGATGAGCGCCGAGAAAAGTGAAGGTGGATGATTGATCGGGTGGCTCAACAAGTTACGCGGGCGACTGGTCTGCGACGCCCCGGCCGCCTCCGCATATCCGCCCGGATGGATTGGCGCGCGCGCGGTCCGCCTACCGGTGCCGGGCCGGCAGTGCCCTGGCCTACGATACTCCGGTGCCTGCACGATGCTCCGGGGTTTCGTTTTACAGTCGACAGAATCCCCTGGCCATCGTCACCACGATGCTGCGGGTCTGAGCGCCAAGACGAGCGGACACTGGCAGACGCGTCCGGCGACGCGACCGTCGTGTCGGGAGGTGGCGGCCACGCACGAGACCCAGCGCCGAGCGCACCCGTTGGGTGACCCATCGCCGGCGTCCCGATCCTCGACCAAGTGGCTTCAGGCCATCGGAGCGAGGCGGCGGCGGCAGTCGCCACCGGTGGGACATTTGGATTTGGATACGCTCTTGCTCGTCGCGGCGGAGCAAGTAGACACGTCCGGCAAACAGGGCATCGTGCTTGCTGAACTGCTACGTGTCCCGGGCGATGGGTAGTCGCACGTGCGTCACCCCGTTGGTGCTGCTGTAGATTTGCGGAGGCGCGCCACCCCATGCTCGGATCGCGATCCTTGCTTGTTCATCCGGTTGACGCGGCGGTTATCCAGTGCTCCCGACAACATCTGGGGTTCGTCGCGCGTCGCACCTTAACCTCGGTGCACCACGTTGGTCGTCTTCTCGACAAGGGCATGTGATGAAGAACCGCCAGATCCAAGAGACCAAGAGAGCCACCAGTCAGGGGCCCTGACTCAGGGCGTTTGCTGTCTTTGGGGTGTCGGCTAACCGCCTCGCCTCGCTGCCTGGTGTGGGGCGAGTATCTTTCGCGGAACGCAGCATCCCGCCACAATCTTCGCAAGAGCATCGACCCTAGAGTCCGGGACGCGAACGCGTACGGCAGGAGGTTCGGGCGTCCACATCGATTCCAGAGCGTCCTTAGGATGACACCACCATCCATCAACAAGATCCGCAAAGGATCGCTGATTTTGCATGCGTGCATTTATGGGTACATTGTACCCCCAAATCATCCTCGTAAATACGCTGTCGTAAAAACGATAGACTGACGTAATTACGCTAAACTGAGCGGCTCTTGGTCGACTGGACGCGGCGCGCTGGCAAAGCAGAGCAGGCTTCGAGCGAGCAGCGTCCGCACTCGAGCACTTGTCATCGTCGCCGCTGCCGTCTCCGTCCCTTTGCCGCCGCCTCGGCCGACTGCGCGAGCTTCTGCGTCTTTGTATTGTCTGTGTGTGTCTGTCTGTCTGTCTATCTGTCTGTCTGTCTGTCTGCGCCTCCAGTGATGTCCTAATCTCTTGATTTGGAATTACCGTCCGAAATGTCATGAGGACAACAATGGCTGTTTGCTGAGGAACGCGCCTCCATCCGTGCTGCGTCGAGCCTGCGCGATCGAACGTGATGAATAGCTCTATATTCTGACACCTCTTGTATGAGTGTCTGCGGCGCGGCTGCACCGCGTGCTTCCGTGCCCGGACGCGTTGAGCAGAATCATGCTATACTATTCTGATTCGATCCATCCATCCACCACACCTCCATGTTCACCACCACCCTCCCCAATGCGCCAAGCGCCAAGCGCCAAGCGCGAGCATGTTCCGTGACGAAATAGCTTCCAATCATTAAAACTTTCGTTCTTCCTAGCACAACCGTGCGGAGTCGCTACAATCCGAGAACATGCCGCATCTCCATACTCTTGATGAATCCCTCTCGACGACAACGTAGAGCTCTATGAAAGCCTCGCCACACGCCAAAGACCGCGCTCGCCGACGGTGCGAGCTGCCTGCATCACTACTACTCCGTAGCTAAACTAATTTGGCCGAGTGGGCGGCGGCACGTCCGCCGGGCTAGGGAAGAGCATCGCCGCTTGGATCGGGTAGTGGTCCGACGGGTAGCGGCCCTTGCGCGCCTCCGTGATGACCTCGGTCGACACGACCGCCATCTGCGGGCGGTAGAAGATCCAGTCGATGTGGTTGGCCGCGGGCACGGCGCCGCGCTCGCCGTCGTTGTCCACGCCGGCCCAGCCGTGGTACGTGTACGAGACCGAGCCGATCTGGCGCTCGGCCTGCGGCCAGGCCTCCAGCAGCTGCGGCCCGTCCTCGGCCTTGGTGAAGTACGCGTACGTGCTCGTGTGCCGGTACGTGTTGAAGTCGCCGACGAGGAAGAGCGGCGCCGAGCCCGTGATCTGCTGGATGCGGTCCCACAGCAGCTTGGAGCCGGCGGCGCGCGACTTGGGGCCCACGTGGTCCAGCTGCGTGTTGAAGAAGAAGAGCTCCTGGCCCGTGGCGCGCAGCCGGAACTTGCACCACGTCACCATGCGCACGCACGCGGCGTCCCAGCCCTGCGTGCCGGGCGTGTCGGGGTCCTCCGACAGCCAGAAGTTGCCGCCGTCCCGCCACTCGACCACATCCTTGTCGTAGAAGATCTGCTCGAACTCGCCGTTCTCCTCGCGCTCCACGCCGAAACGCTCGTACGGGTGCGCCAGCAGCGACTGCGCGGACAACAGTACGTTAGACGACGGCCCAGCCCACGCGCGCAGGCGGCAGGGATGAATAGCGCGCGCACCGAGAGCTCGGCGAGCTGGTTCTTGAGCCCCTCCTGCGTGCCCATGATGGCTGGGTGGTACCGGTTGATGATGTCCGCGACGTGGTCCTTGCGGTACCTCCAGCTGTTCAGGCCGTCGCCCGTGCCGGCGAAGCGCAGGTTGAACGTCATGACGTTGAACGGGGTGGCGGCCGTGCTCAGCTCCGGCACGGCGCCCTTGAAGCGCGGCCGCGGCGCCACCTGCGCGCCCCCGGAGAGCGCAGCCGCGGCGCCGGCGGCCTGCTCGTCGATGGGCGCGTCGCTGCCCACGGAGGGCGCGGACGACCCCTGGAGCGACAGGAAGAGCAAGAAGCACACGACCGTGCCGACGATCACGAACACGCGGTCCTTGGGCACCTGCCGCGGCCGCTTGGACGACGGAGACGAGTACGGCGACGAGTACGGGTCGTGCCGGTACGGGTTGCGCGGCGCCGACGGGATCGGGAAGAAGCCGTTCATCGCGCGCGGAGGTGGTGGCGAGCCGGGTCCTCCCTCCGGCCGCCGAGCTGCTTCCTCGTGGCACAATGCGGCCTCGCTAAGTAATACAGCGAGCGCGTCATCTATATCAGCCAATCACTGATGTGCAAAAAGTTTTTTTTACAAGCGTTTTCATTGGTTCAAATACAAGTATCAATTCAACCAATGAAAGCGCCACCTGGAGGTTTCCCTTTGGGCGAAAAAGGCGGCAAGCGACCAGGCAAGCGACCGGAAAGGGATGGTCGAGGCGGCGCTCGCGGCGATGGAGGCGCGCGCCGTGCGCGACAAGCGGCGCGCGACCTACAACCCGACGCTGGGCTCCGTGAGCTTCTTCCTGTGCGGGGCGCTCTGGCTGGCGCTGCCGCCGCTCTGGCGCGTGCTCAACGGCGAGTGGAGCGCGAGGATCCTGCCGAGCCTGCTGGCGCTCGCGGCGCACGCAATCATGGCGCTCGCGGCCGTGGTGGCGCTGCGGTGTGCGCAGGTCCAAGGGGGCGAGCTCATGGACGAGTTCTACGCCAAGGTGCAGTCGTAACGCGGTCTGGAGGGCGTCGGCCGACGTGGAAAGCGCCGGATACGCGCCGTCCGAAGTAAGTGGCGTACGCAGTCAGTAACGCGGCCACTGCCGCTCTCTCTGTGTTCGATACAGTACCTGTCGCGGTCGCTTCCGTCCGGGAAAAGCGGGGGAGGCGCCGCAGCTGTCGACCGCGCCACGGCCTGTACGTTCCGACCTTCCTCATGCGATCCTGGGTCTACAAGCGACTCACTGGATCTTTGACCTGGAACGTGGATAGTGAACAACCTGATCAAGTCGCTGGGCTCCATCTCGCCCGCCAAGAAGGAGAGCGGGACAGACAGTCGCGACGCGGCAGTGGACAAGGAGTTGCCGGGGAAACGCTCGTTCTTCGATCAACCGCCGGTCAAGACGGTCGAGGATGGACGCGCGTACCTCCGGCGGCTACAGAACGCGCAGAAGGCGCGCGAGGTCGACGCCACGATGCAGAACTCGGCGGCAGCGGCTGCCTCGGGCTCGACGTTCAGCATGGGCGGCGGGGGCACGTTCGCGACCGACGCGTTCGGCGTGTACGGCAATCCCGCGGCCCTGGCGCCTCGCGTTTACCAGGCCTCGGGCTTCGATCCGTACCTGCGCGACCTCGGCGCCGACCAAGAGGAGGATCCGCTGCGCACGTCATCGGATCCGCAGGCTGCTTGGAGGGAACTCGAGGAGCTGAACCTGGACATGTTCATCCACCTGTACTGCCGCAATATCCGGCGGCTGCTGGCGTTCCACGTCAAGGACGTCGTCGAGGCGTTCGTGCAAAACGCCAACGAGCTGAACGCCTGCGGCGTCATGGTCGACCTGCTGCTTCGCCGGGTACCCACGCAGGCGCTGCTTTGCCCACCCGGCCAAACCAACACGCAGATGACGAACGTGTCTCTCTCCGACATGCTGCACGAGTTTGCGCGCAGTCCACTCTTCGTGTCCAAGGAGCGCTCCGTTTTCCTGTTTGAAGAGCACCGCAGTGTACGTTTCACTGCTATGGTTTGGCGATGCCTATCGTGCACTCTAATCTGACTGTCTCTACTGTCGTTTCTCCCTCTGCCACAGTTCGAGAAGTACCTGAACGTCGGCGACCCGAGCAGCACGGACTACTCTTCACTGGAGCGTCAGCAGTATGTGCTGGAGCGGTTGTTCATGCTCTCGAAGGATCGCAGTCTTGACCGCTACCGCTGGAACAAGGGCTCCACCTGGAAAGGTACTGCAGATGCAACCTATTGTCAGTTTCGGTGCGATGCATGGTCACTTACTCTTCGCTTGCGTCGATCAGGCAAGGAGTGGTCGGACAACTTGCCGACGGACGCTGAGATCCTCATGAACGCCTTCTGCTGCATGATGGACAACACGCTGCCGGCCGACAACGAGCGCGACCGCCCGTTCTGGAAGTCGTACTACTTCTCCAAGGGCCCAAATCGGCCGTTCACTCCCCGCGTGCGAAGCCGCCTCTTCCTCGTCCAGACGGTCGCGCGCGCGCCTCACTTTAAGGTGCTCACGAAAGGCACTGTGCGTGAAATCGTGCCGGTAAGATCGGTCGCCACTGGTTGTATGGTCCGTATGACTTGTACCTTACTTGGCTGCTTGATCCATCTGCAAGGGCGAGGACAACGTTTTCCATGCGATCGTGGTCTACATGAACGACATCAAGAAGAAGAAGGCGGTGCGTAGTGCGTGTGCGAGCGCCACTGACTGTCGGAGACTCATTCATCTACTCGTCGCGTCGCTGTGGGTTTTGCAGGGATATCTCGAGAGTATCAATCTCCATCGCATCATCGAGCAGATCTTTGACGTGGTCAAGTAACTCGCCAAGAGAGAGAGAGAGAGAGCCATCCTTGCCATTGTCACCCCGCTCGTCGCATGAACACCCTGTACGGTACCCGTCTCCATCCTTCACCAAGATCGTTCGCTTAGCTCTCTTTAGCTTACGAATTCACTCGGATTTCTCACTTGTAGCTTTGACCCCACCAACTGACGCGTCGTGTAGCAATTTCTCGCCGAAATACTTGCCAGATTGCGTGCTTCATTCCCGAGTTTTGGCAGGGATCATCGCGACAAGACGGTCCTGGCTCACTGCTGTAACGCCTCTGGGACTGCTTCGATTGTGCCAGCGCCAGCAATGCCATTGTCGTTGACATCCTTGTCGGCATCCTTGTCGTCGTCATTGGTATCGTCATGTGCATCAACATGGGTTTGGCGTCTTGTCCTGGCTGACCTCGCTACTCGTCAACACACTTGCAGCCACTGCACATGGTACGAGGCTTGGTATATACACTTGATCCCGTCGATACTTAGCGTCCATTCGCTGTGTCGTCGACGATTGTCCAGCACGTTCAGGAGTTGCGTCACCTTCACAAGATCCCGGCGCACCTCGCACAATAAGCCCCACGTCCCTCTCCTGTACCTCGCCACCCGCGATGCCTCTTCGGAGGCGACACAGCATTTATCATATCCGTCTTGTCGACCTATCATGCACTGCGTACGCGTCGACTCGACCTGTTGGCTGGCTGCGTTGCGTTGACGCTGGCTGCTCTTGTCCATCTCGGAGCCGTGCTGGGTGGCTTTTTTGTCGATGTAGACGCACTCGTCGATTAGACGTGGAACCACTGTACTCGCCTCGGAGACTTGGAACTTGTAGCCCGTCCATGGTGAGCGTCCAAGACTTGCATCAATTAAAATGATGCTGTCGGGAGGACTCGCGGCACCTTTACTCGGGTCGGGTGGTTCCAGATCCCAACGGAGGAAATCAGCTCGCTCAAGGTGCCTCCCATGGCATACTTTCCCTGTCTTGAAGGTACAGGGTCTGGCGCCGAGGGATTGATGCTTGGAGTTTTGCTAGGACGAGTACAATCCAATCGTTAGTCCAGTATAAGCGAGTCGGAGGGTGGCTGCGCGAGCAAGAGTTGCTTGCTGCTCAGGTCCGTTTGGCAGTGCAGCGACCTCTTTGGCCAAGTTACAATGACTGCAGTCAGCAATAACGACCAGTTAATCCCGCTGCGCTCATGTGGTACGCGCATCGTCCAGTTGAAGTGTAAGGTTACACCCGCACAGCCAGGTGACCTTGTAGGGTCGTGCACACAGCGGTTTACCGGGAGCCAACGTCAGCTCCCGGAAGGACAACAGGCACCCGCGACTGGTGTCCACCGCCCTGTATGTATCCACACAAATACACAAAATGCACTTCTGACTGGTTCTCGCCTAGCCGCGACGATCCACAGCGGACTCTCCCTAGCCGCTGTCGTGGGGAGTTCAGCCCCGGCGCAGCGCTGAACTGTGCTAAGTTGTCGGCGTTCGGCTCAACGCACTAGCCGATCCCGCCCAGAGCCTACACGTGCGTCACCAGCTGTTGCGCCGCACGTGAACGGCTGCCCCAACTGCACTCAAAGGGGTCTTGCGGCCGCCTGCCCCCTCGTCCTCACCGGGGCTCTTAGCCGGTGTGCACGAGCTTCTCGCACAAGCTCCGCACAGATGCTGGCCCGCTGTCACCGAACAAGGCGCACACAGCCGAGCCGCAACCACACCACACAGTCGGCACCAGTGGCTAGCCAGTGCCTGAGCGCGAACCACGCACAGATGGTCGGTCGGTCGCCTCGGCACGCTTGTCTAGGCAGCTGCAGCGACGGAGATCTTGATGTTTACACCCACAGATCGCACCACCGCCTCCACTACCGAGCGTACCGTCCCCTCCTCGTCCAACTTCCCCAGAGCCGGGTCCGTCGCTTCTTGTCCGCGTCCTCGTACTCGCGCGCCTTGCTGCTGGCCTCCAGCTGCCAGCGCGCCACCTTCTGGGCGCACACGCTCTTGTGCTTCACCGCGCCGATCTTGTTCTGCCAGCGCGCCACCTGGGTGCTGCACGGCCTTCAACCCGCTCCCCTCGCGCTCTCGTGCTGCTAGAGCTGCTCTCAACGTCAACCGGCGGCTGATATTCTCCATACCACTTTTGAATCGCTGTTGTCGACGAGCGCGGACGTCACCAGGCGACGCCCCTTCGTCCTCCTCGTCGAGCACGATCGTCTCCCGCCCCGCTGAGTTGTACTCCAAGCAAAAGGCGGTAGACTTATACTTACAGAAGCGTTACTCCGTCGGATAACTTGTCGGTGTTGGCTATACTTGACCATGTCTCCCGCAAAGTCTCTCCAGTGTCCGCTGACCCCGGAGCTTCGCCCTGGACACGATCTTTAGATTGCGGGTATTGGAATCGGACCCCCGATACCCGCAACCCACCAGCACAAAAGCAATTAGAATTGTCATCCACCATCCAACCGTGACCAATACGCAAACGTCTGGCATTATCGTCGTGTAGAACGGCACGGCACACGCCTGTTGAAGCCGACTCCCTCTGATAGCTTGGCGGCGGACCGACGTCTTCGAGGCGCTTGTCGACGTGCTCACTCACTTGAGTGAGCCGCCCAGCGGCCTCGAGGTATTTTTCTGAATCCCGTTCATAAAATGTGATTAGCACCATCACATCAACGGCAATGAGCAAACGAAAGATTACCGTCGGCAGCTCTTGGGCAGGCTTCACGGAGTCGAGCTGCTGCCCAGCATACCCAAGCCGCTCTCGGACCGCTCTGCCTTCGAAGCTGGTATCCGACAGCTATCGCCTGGGTTACGTGGACGCGCTCAGTTCTCCCTCCCTCAAGCGGCTGCTGACACCGTCGAGCCGCTCGTTTGGGACGTGCACACCTCACTTGAGAGCCGTCCATCGATCTTGAGGCTCTCTGAAAAACGCCGTTCAACACAATTGCGGCAATTAGCACAGGTGCATGGCCATAAAGCGGCGATTCAACTTAAGCTTACCGTCAGCAGCTCTTGGACGCGCGGACCGCGCCGCTGGGAAGGAGAGCTTTCACCTGGCATTTATGAGGTGCTCTAGACCAGCGATCTCCCGTAGAAGCCGCCGTCCACTTGCACACTCGCTGCCACGACGTGCTCTCGACTCCCTTTTCGCCATCGAGTCGCTCTGTTTCGGACGCGCTCGCTTTTCTGAACGACTTGTCCAGCGAACTCGAGACATGCTGATACGCAAAAGTACTATGATTAGTCAACATACGAAACAATAAGTCGGAGAAAATGTGGTATAAGGGCCCTCAAGAAATCCCGTGAAGAGCGACAGGGTGCCTGGTGATCGTGCGACATTCGCGGGACCAGAGCAACGGGCGCAAGTCGGCGTTGGATGATCACAGGCAGATCCCCGATCTCAGGGTGAGCACCGATCTCAGGCACAGATCGCCGATCTCAGGTGTGGATCGCCGATCGCGGGCGCTGATCTACGGTCTACGATCTACGACATCGATCTACGGTCTGCGATATCAGATGCCGATCTACGATCTCCGATCTCAGGCCCCGATCTCCGATCTCAGGCCCCGATCTCCGATCTCAGGCCCCGATCTCCGATCTCAAGCTCCGATCTCCGATCTCAAGCTCCGATCTACGATCTCAAGACGCCGATCTACGATCTCAGCCATGATTACGCCACCCAGTGCAGATCCTCAAGGATATGCGACATCGATCGACACTTCGCGACCCAGCGAGTTGACCAGATAGCACCGAAGCATGCATGTGTAGGACACGCGTAGGACAGAGAGATAACCACTTCGGAAT
>JAADXX010000333.1:0-29232 GCA_023338025.1 Phytopythium oedochilum | reverse complement strand
AGGAAGTGGACCCGGGCCCTGCCCTGACGATGCGGACTAAGACGCGGCACCCAGATGTGGCTGCTCGAAGACCCGGAACCCCAATCTCGCGACGTATCCAGTTGGTGCACACGGAGGAGCGCCTTGTGCTGTTTCAACAGTCGTGGCAAGGCAAACCTCTGGGATCGAGACGGTCATCGCCGCAAGGAGAATGCTGGAGCGACGACATGGCCCTGGCGCGTCTCGCCGGCATGGAGTTGATCGAGCACCCCGCAATTTCGCAGGGCGTGTGCATGCTCCTCCGCCGCTACTGACAACCCACGGCCGAAGACGTCGTTCGGCGCAAGCAGGAAGTGACGGGTCCAGCGGTGACAAGCGAAACACTGGATGGAAAGACTTGCGGCGGTCTCGCTGCAGGGTTGCATAGCCATCCGCATCCACATACGAGTCGCATAGAGTAGTAGGACATTCTCAGTGCGACTAATCTTAGGATGCATTTCATGATACAAAGGCGCCCCGAACGATACAAGCCGAGCAGGTTCGGGTTCTCACACGAGCAGCGCCCGGTTCTTCTCGACGGCCTCGACGAACGCGTCGGCATTGTGAACGACGACGATCAGCTTGTTCTCGCCTTCACTATCCGAGTCCTCCACGTCGGTCGCGCCGCCAGGCAGCAGCTCTTCCTCAACGTCCCCTTGCTGTGTGCACGAGGGTATCCAATGGTTAGTCCCCCACCTTGACACTTCTCCTGTGCCGCAAAACTACTGGCCACTTACCGAGAACTCGAACACGACCGAGTTGTCCAAGCCCGCGACGCTCGCGACGCGTCGGATCGACAATAGCGAGCGGTTCGCTTCTACCAGCGAGATCCCTTCTCGGTTCGACGCCCACGAGTTCAGCAGCATCAATGCGCTCGGAGTCAGCACAAGCTCTCGCTCGCCAACGCGCTCCAGGTCCTGCTCGTCGACTTCGCAGCCGCGCTCAGTGCTGTCCATTGCGTCATTGTTGTTGTTGTGGATCGGCTTCTTTCCACCCGACTTGCCGGTCCGAAGCGCATACTTGGCTGCGTGATAGAACCGAAAGTCCTTGAACGCCCCATCCGAGCGCTGCTTCCACTTGGCGAGGTTCACGTACTGCGGCGTGGCGGTAAGATCGTCCACCGAGGTCTCGCTGTAGTCGCTGCTTTCATAGCCAGTCTCGCCAGTCTCGTCGCCCTTCGAATCCCGCGTCACAGCCGACGACGACACTGTGTCTACCGAGTTGGAGGAGAGCGACCGCCGGCGCGATGAAGTGAGACGGGAAGCAACCGCAACGGCCTTGTCCAGGATCGTGCTTCCGGTGCGCAGCGTGTTGCTCGACCCGTTGTTCGACGAAGCAAAGATGGACGATCTAGTCTTCCCACGCCCCGAGTTACCCAGCGTTGAGCTGGCTATGTCCGTGGTAGATTCGTCAGCAACCGAGTCGCCTTCGCTTGTTTCACGGCTCCGATTGCTCACAGGGGTGGCGACTGACAAAGGGGATGTCCGGCAACTGGCGCTGGGCTCGCTGTATGGACCCCATCCATGCTCGTCCGACCCGCCACGGACGCGGAACAGATACGCCGTGTTGGGCAGCAGCTCCGTCACCGTAAACTTGAGCATGTCGCCGTCAATGTCCTGCTTGACCGTCCACCACATGGATGCCAAACGGTCCTTCGAGTACTGGATCTGGTACTTTGTCACGCCGACCTCGTTCACCGGGTCCCACGTCACAACGATTTCTGTTTCCGACGCTGGGAACACTTGGAGAATGCGTGGCGGAATATGCATCACCGGCGCAGGAGCGCTCGGCACGCTCGAGGGTCCCGCAGAAGAGGTGCTAGTCGCTGTGTTCGGCGACGATGAAGAACTCCCGCTGGTACTGGCTGCGGCAGATGACTTGATGCCGCTTGCTGACAGAAGCGACGACACCACCGATTTGGCTTGCTCCTGGATCGCAACGGACGCTTTTGTCGGGCCTTCGTGGAGCGCCACATCCCCTGGAATGCGCTCCAGCACCAGCGCACCATCTAGTGTGTTCTCGAACGCCCAAACGCCTTCATCGTCCACCTCTCCGCCCACGATGCCGCCGATAGCCGCGTCGTTGTTTGTTCGGCTGACTCCACTGCCAGTCAAGCGCACAAAGATCTGGCTCGTTCCTGGGGCGACGATCCGCTTATCACACTGGATGACGAACCCCTTTTCGAACACGATGTCGAGCTTCTCGGCGCCGAACTCGGGTCTCTTGCGCGCTCGCAGGCCCAACAGCACGCGGAAGAAGAACTCGCCGTGCTCCACAATGCTAGGACACACTCCCGGCAAGAACACGGGTCCTTGGCGCGGCTCGTGGAACTTTTCCACGCCACTAGGCGACGCCTGCGGGGTGTCTGACTCGCCGATAGATGGCGGCGCGTCTTCCTTGTCGAGTGTTGTCATTGTGGCACTTGACACACTGTAGGGCCCCCATTTGTCGCCATTCCCACAGCGAACGCGAAACACGAGTGCCTGGCCAGGGTCGAGCCCGACCATCGTGCCGTTGGTATTCTCCGTGATGCCCGTAGTGCCGAGCTCTGCGGTGCTGCTGCTGCCTTCTCGCTTCATGACGGCCGGTACCCACGGGTTGAAATGAAACTCCGACTGGTAGGCGTACTGGAGCTGATACCGGGTGCTCGGGAGAGGGATCTTCGTCCACGTGATGCAAACGGAATGCGGGGTGGCACTCACCAGCGTCGGCGCGGCTGGGGGGATCGAGATCGCGTCGAACGCGTCCATCGACTTCTTCCGCTTTGGGCTCTGCAGCCGCAGCACCAACGGCCGCGACGCCTCCTTGACCATATCAATGACGCTCAAGAACGGAATGTCTGCAAGGCTCTGCCCATTGACACCGACGAGCAAGTCGCCGGGCGTGACTTGCTGGCTCTCGGACGCCTGGCTGTCGGGCACGATGCTGTCCACAACCGTCTGGAACTTCTTGGACGTGCGCGACTTCTGGAATAGAATGCCCAGTGAGCCCGTCTGGAACACCACTTCCTTGTACTGGATACTCTTCTCAAGCGCCTCGCGCGTCTTGATGCACACCTCCAGCCACTCTTCCTCGCCAACAAGGCGTTGCTCTGAAACGGATTCGCCCTCGATCCGTTGCTCGCCGTTGTGGGCAGCGCTGCGATTTAACGCCGACGACGAGCTCGCGTTCGAGACGGCATCCTTTGCAGCAGCTTTCAGCGACAGTAGGCGCTGCGAAAAGCTCGACGACGCGATCGACTTCGGCGCCTTCAGTTTCGTCGAAGCGGTCGCCACTGTAGCGCCAGCGGACTCGACGGACGAGTCCAACGTCACCTTGCTCGCTTCACTGACGCTCGCTTCATCGGATGACGTTGCGCGCGAGCGACTGCCGAGCCCAATCTTCGCGAACAGCTTGAAGGCACCGGACGATCCTGGCGCTGTCGTCATCGTTGGCGGTGGGGCGAACACCAGCAATTGCTCTTGTGCGAACGTATCCATTCGCATGATCTCCTCCTTGAGCTGATCGAACCCTCCATTCAGCCGGCTGACGTGCTCGAATTCCTTCTGGAGAAATATGAGCACAAGGCGCGTCACCGAGACATGCTCTTCATGCCAGCGTGGATGACTGCCGTCGCCTGCCGACCCGATGCTTGCGATTTCGTTCTCCAACGACCCAGGCTCGCCATTGCTCGTGGATGCCTTCAATACTGGAGGTTCTGTCACAATGTTGTCGAGCAGTATCGTCCCAGACGCAGTCGTCGGCGACGGCGTCACTGCTGGAGTGGCCTTATCACCCGAAATGCCCCGGGCGAGACGGACAATTGTGTTGATGGCGCTGTTTCCGTTCGAGCTCGACCGTGACACGGACCAGGACGGATCTGACGGCCCCACAAAGCAGAAATGGCACCCCTTCATCCGTGCGAACCCCTTCATGAGCACAGCCAGCGCGTCCGGACTCGCTACGATCTCCGGGTCGACGTGGTACGACAGGCTCAGGTGGCACTCCTGGTACTGCTCGAGCGGCCGGCAGTCCAGAACGATAAAGAACACCGAGGATGAGGACGCCTCGCGCTCGAACGAGAAGGACGACTGCCGCGACGACGGCGACAGTAGCGGGTTCAAGCTCTCCTTGTCGTCGTCCGCGGTCGACGCTTGCGCAATGGCCATGCGCATTTTGTGCGGAGAGTTCTTCTTGCTGGTGATGCGGTTCATCAGGTTCCGAACGAGCTCGTCCGGGTACACTTGCATGCTCGAGGTGGTGCTCAGATGCAGCAGCAGGGGCAGCGACTCGTTCGAGTAGCCGCCGTAGCAGACCGCGTACAGGTCGCGCTTGAACGAGCGCGGCGTCGTCTCCGACAGCGCGAGCGCGTCACTGCAGATGCGCTCGAGCTCCTCGCGCGAGCTGAACGTGAGTCGGCTAAGCACCTCCGGGAGCGCGGCGACGTCCGCCTCAAAGATGCGTCGGCGGTTGGCGGCGACCAGCGCGTAGGCGACAAAGTGCATCAGGAACGGGTCTTCCTCGAGCAGGAAGAAGTCCCAAAGGCAAAAGACGAGCTCGGCGCTGAGGTTGCGCGCGAAGAGCGTCATGAACCAGGGCGTGACGTACAGCTCGGGGATCATGTCGTGCCGGTCGAGGAAGTTGGCGAGCTCCGGGTCGTGGTACAGCATGAGCAGTCGGTAGAGCTGGAAGGAGCACTGGAGCGACTTAAACTCACGGTCCGCGAACACGTGCGGCAGGAACTTGTCGATCATGGCGTAGAAGAGCTGGAAGACGACGCTCTCCGGCAGCGGCGGGTCGCGCTCGAGCAGCAGGAAGGGCGCCAGCACCTCGTTCATGCCCTGCTTGTACCGGATGCTGCGGCACTTGCAGTAGTACGTGAGGATCTTGGCGACCAGCTCGGCCGTCTCGGGCTGCTTGAACAGCGGGTCCTTGCCGCGCGTGCGGCACGCGTCCGCGCTGATCACGCGCTGGTTCTCCAGGTCCTCCTCGACGCGCAGGATGGACTGGTCCAGGAACAGCCTCTCGCTGCGCGCGACGCCTAGCAGCTCCTGCCACACGCGCGCGCGCAGCTCCGGCGGCACGCCGCCCAGCGAGCGGCACGTCACGCCCAGCACGAAGTGGTCGGGCCGCCGCTTGAGCATCTCGCGCTCCAGCTGGCCGCGCAGCAGCCGCGCCGTGCGCTCGCGGCCGTCCTCGGCGTCCTCGGCGGCCCGCGCGGTGACCTTGAGCAGCGGCGGCGGCGCCATCGCGGGGCCGGCGGTCTCCTGCATGGCTGGGCGACCTGGCGGTGGCGTAGACGGCGGCTAGTAGGGGGAAGAGTGCGCGCGCCACGAGGGCGGAACACCGAGCTTTGCCGTCTTTGCTCGCTCTTCTCTCTCTCTCTCTCTCTCTCTCACTGACAGACAGACAGACAGACAGACAGCAGCCAGCGTGTTCCGATTTCTACTGAACATTTGCTGGGTGTCGGACGGGTTTCAGCCAATCACGGAGGTTATTGAAGTGGCTTGGCGAGGTTTGATTCGTGGAAAATGGGGTATATCATGGCGTTTACGCCAATCACGACGAAAAAAAAACAGGGTGGCGACTGTTCTCATCGTCCACCCGCCCGACTCTCATGCATGTGAATGGGGCGAGCGATCCGCCTTGCAGCGCTCCATGAGCCGCTCTGCATGCTGCACGCACTCTTCCATCGCCCCCACCTCCTCTGGACGCTGCTGTCGGTCCATGGAAACGCTGGAAAAACGCTCTGGAACGCGTGGGGCTTGGTGCTGAATGGGCCGGCGACTGGTCACCGATGGACGCGCCGTCCAAGCGCCGCAGCGGTTCTTGGCACTCGCCTGACGCCTCCACCGGCATCAAGAGTCGGTTTGTTAGGGTAGGCGATGAGCAAGAAGGCCAAGCCGGCGGCCAAGCCCAAGGTAGCGGTCGCCGCCGCGGACGAGAGCGTCGTCACGCGGCAGACGGCGCTCGCCAACTACGCCAAGGCCTGCAAGTACGTTCACGTGTCGGTCGGTCCGGCAGGCAGGCAGCGACCGATGGAAGGCTGACGGCCGGCCGGACGCAGAGCCATCGGCGTGCCGGTCAACCCGCAGGTGAACGACGTGCTGCGCGGCTCGGAGGAGGACGGCGAGCTCGTCAACGTGCGTGAAGCCTCTCTGCTTGTAGCGTTCACCGCGCTCCTCGACGCGAGTGCGTGGCGTGTGTGCTTACGCTCCGCCCCAGCTGATCCTCGAGGGCGACCCGCCGGCGCCGCTAGGACCCGGCGGCGTGCGCGCGCTCGTCATGGCGCTGCAGATATCCTTCTCCACCCCTCACTTGTCCGTCCGTCTGGATGTCGTGCATGGGACCACGCCTGCGTGTGATACGTCCGTCGGTCTTGAAGAGCCTCCTTGACGAATCGCTGTGCCTCGGACGAGCACGGCGCCGGCCCGGGCATCACGAGCGGGCCGTACCTGCCGCTGCGCTACATCCGCATCTGGAAGCAGGACGTGGGCGACGAAGGCGCGGCCGCGCTCTCGGCGCTGCTGCTCAGCCGCGCGCCGGGCATCAGCATTGCGTACCTCGAGCTGCTCGACTGCGGCATCGGCGAGGTCGGGTACGTCCGTCCTGATGGACGCGCAGCTAGCATTGGAGTACCACTCACGCTGGCGGCCGACGCTCGGACAGGTGCCGAGCACTTGGCGCGGCCATCCGCGCGCAGCAGGAGCCGGGGCTGCTCTCGCTCAACCTCAAATACAACGCGGGAGTGGGCGACGCGGGCGTGGCGGCGCTCTGCGACGGTCTGTTCGCCAACTCGGTGCTCAAGGTGAGTGGGCTCTTGGCAGCCCAGCGGTCTGCTGCGTCGGCATTCCCTTGACGCGTTCGCTGGCCACGCACTCGCAGCACCTGTACCTGGACTACTGCGGCATCGGCCAAGCTGGCGCCGTCAAGCTCGCGCAGCTCGTGAGCATCCCGGCGAGCGCCGTCGAGACGCTCTCGCTGCAGGGCAACGTGCTCCGCGACGCCGGGCTGCTCGACCTGTCAATGGGTCTCGCGCGCTCGCAGCGCCTCGCCACGCTCAACATCGCCGACAACGGCATCCGCCACGTGCGTCGACGTGCTCGACGCCCGCGTCCATGTCGTCGCCGTGACTCTGCGTTGGACTGACCGACTGCCGTGACGAGCAGAATGCCGAGGCGCTTGGCGCGTTCCGGGACGCGCTGGTGCGCAGCAAAGCGATCGCGCACGTCGACTTGAGCTTCAACCTGATCGAGCCCGAGGGAGCGACGCTGCTGCTGCCAGTCCTCGCGCCGGTGGGACTTGATGCCAGGGTCTTGACGGTAGTAGACACCCGGATACGCTACCTGGCTGACGATGACGACGGTGGCCTTGACCGCGGAGCAGGAGAACGCCAAGCTCGTGTCCTTCCAGGTCGACGCGTCACTGCCGAGCGACTTGTTCGCGCAGCTCAACCGCGCGCCGCCCGCCGACAGCAAGAAGAAGGGCAAGAAGAAGGGCGGCGGCGCCAAGAAGAAGAAGTGACGCGCGCCAGACACGCCGGCGTGGGCTCCCAAGAAAACTGCTCGCGTTTCGCTTCTCCTCCGCTTCTCCGCGCTTATAACTACTTGAAGTACGCAACGGTCAACGCCACCCACCGCTCGAGTCCCTGCGTGACACCACAGGAGGCACTGGGAGGGGTAGCTACTAAATATTCACGATGAACGGCGTACCGTTCGGCGAGGAAGCGACGATCGAGATGTCTTGCGCGCTCTCCGACGCCCGGGATCGGTGCGAGCTCTCGGCGTCTCCCTCCTCGATCGTGTCGGTGCGGCGGCGCCACTCAGGCCGGCGCTTGGAACGCGCACTGCCTGTCGAGCTGCTCGACGCGCTCAAGTTCACATTGACACCGCTGCTAGCGAGTGAGCTGGAGCGCGAAGACAACGACGACGACGAGATGGAGCTGCCCAAACCCGCCGGCGACGACATTTCCGGCGGGTGCGCGTGCGTAAACTCCTCCGCGAAAGCCTCCGCGTCCGAGTCCGACTCGCTCAGCTGGTTCTCGTCCAACGCGTCCGTCAGGCGCTGCCACTGCGTGCGCGGTTGGCGGCGGTCGCCACCGCCCAAGCCAGGCGGCGAGTCCATGTACGACCCGCCGACCGTCGAGGATACCATGGATTGTCCCATGATGGAGGACTGCATCGACGCACTAAGCTGGCTCACGCCCGTGAAGCGCGGGCCGGTCGTGTCCCACACCTCTTCACGCGCAATGCGCTGGAGACTGCTGATCACCTGCTGGATGGTCGGGCGCTCACGCGGGTCAGCCTGCCAGCACGTCATGATCAGGAGCTTCCAGCGCGACGGGCACTGGTCGTGACGGATCACGGGGCGAAGGCCGCGCAGCACGTAGTCCTCGATCTCGTGGTTCCATCGCGTCGACTCGAACGGGAGCTTCCCCTCAATCAGCTCCCACAGAATGAGCGCTAAACTATAGATATCCACCTTGCTTGTGTAGATCTTCTCCCCGCGCATGACCTCGGGCGCCATCCAGCGCGTCGTACCCACGAGCCCAGTCATCTCCATCGACCGCTTGCTGGTCATCGAGTTGTGGTTCTGCGCTGATGACACGATCTCCGAGAACCGCAGCGTGCCGAAATCGGCAATCTTGGCATGCCACGAGTCATCGACGAGCACATTAGGGCTCTTGAGGTCGCGATGGATCATCGGCGGGTTCGCGTTGTGCAGATATTGGATGCCGTGGCAGATGCCAAGCGCGAGTCGAAGCTTGGTCGGCCAGCTCAGCTGCTTGACGTTGGATCGCTTCAGCACGTCTCGCAGCGATCCGCGAGCGCAGTACTCCGAGATGATGCAGATGGATTTTCGGTAGAACCCAGCCTCCATGAACAGCACAATGTTCGGGTGGCACAGACCCTTCATGACTTCAGCCTCGGCCTGGATCTCCACGTTGCATGCGTGCTGGAACTCCTGCAGATCCTCCGAGTTGTCGAGCATCAGCGACTTCATCTTGACCGCGACATCGGCGCCACGCCACTTGCCGCGGTACACGACCGCGATACCCTCGCCGATTTTGTCGCCCACCTCCAAGCCCTTGAGTTCATGATGGGTGGGCGACATGAGCACCATCTGGCCGTTGTTAGGGCCGTTACCGCGACCACCAGGCAGGTTTCCGTGTGACTGCCCGCTCTGGATTCCGCCGCCGCGTCCTGCGTTGGCCTCGGTCTGGAAGAACTTGAGGCACAGCGTCGGTTTGGTGAGGTAGATGATGGCGTTCACGGTTGGCCACAGCGCAAGCATGACAGAAGTGATGTCAAGCAGCGTCCCGCCAGTGTGAAGACCCTGAGCGACCTCGACGACGACGATCGGGCCGACCAGGATGAAGAACGCGACCGTGTACGACAGCAACTTGGAGACCACGTACGCACCCTTCTTCCGCGCCTGTCGACGCCACCGCCGCGCAAACGAGAGCCATGAGAGGCTAACAATGAAGAAGCATACGACGGCGATAACCTTCCAGATGATCTGGGCGGCCTGCACGAACCCTTTGCTGTTGTAGTAGGACGCGTACAGCTCGAGGACCCAGTAGAAGACCACGATCATCCAGATGATGGCGTGCGCGATGGCCACATCGAAGCTGGAGCGGCCGCGGCGCTTGGAGATGTACATTCCGAGCGTCGCGACCCAGCAGAAGCTCGCAACCTGGCCGCACCAATGCGGCGCCTGTGCCCAGAAGATCATCTGGAAGTTGTCCGACTGCGACGAGTCGAACAGCTCGACGGCCGTCACGATCGCGCCCGTCAGCGAAAACATCCAGTCCGAGAAGCAAAAGACGCGCAGGATGCGCGACGCCACCGACGCCTTTGTCCGACCGTCCTCGGGCTCTTCCGTGCGCAAGTCCGGCCCCGCGGTATGGTCAAAGTGCGGCCGGTGGTGCCGCGTGCGCGACTCGGACGCTGTCACGGACGCGGTCGTGCTCGTGCTCGGCCGATCTCTCCCTGTGTATCGATGCGGCACGGGCGCCACCGTCGGCAGAGGAGGCCCCGAGCCGTACGGGTTTTGCCGGTAGTTTGGCTGCGACCCATACGGCCGACTCGTGCGCTGCTCGCTGTAGCGTCCGTTGCGCGCGCTCGTTGGGTAGTCGCTGCCCAGCATGGGCGTGTCCAGCAGCATCTGCGCGCGCTCGGCCTGCTTGGTCTTGATGATCTGCACCACGTGGCCCACGCCCACGAACGAACTCAGGATCGTCGAGCAGATCTGCGCGCCGAACTTGGCGTACACGATGCGCAGGTCATCCGACTCCTCGTCCGAGCTCATGGCGCCTCGTGTCCGTGCGGACTCGGTGCTAGCTCAGTGACAGTGCTCGCCGGCCACGTCGCGGAGAGTCCCCAGCCGCGTCCTCTCGCAGGCGGAGCGGTCAGCTGGGAGGCCGGAATGCACCGCGCTCTCTGTCGACTCCTTTCTTCGTCCGCCCCTTCCTTCCGCCCTTGGGGAAAGGCGCCAGTCAGTCGGCGGAGGAGGAAAAGCGGCGGTGCCTGTCGGTCGGTCGGCCGGTCGGCTGGGTGGGGCGAGGGCACTCGGCGCGGCGGATACAGCGCGCGCGTCCGTGGCGGGAGCTGCCGCCTCGGCCCCTTGCTTCGTCTCGCCGACGCCTCCGCGCTGACTTCTTCTTCCTTCCGCCCCGTCGTCGCGCGGTTGTTTTGTGCCGCACTGCGATGCCAGCCGCGCTTCCCCCCCTTTCCCAAACGAATTATACCGGCGTTTGTATGGTAAGAAGGGAGAAAGGGTTTCGCTAAAGTCCGGTTTTGGTCAAGTGCCTCGAAAAAAAAGAAACTGGTGAGGCATACTCAAAGCAAGTCAACACACATCGACTGTACAATGGTACAATGTAGCCACGGGTACAGTGGGTGGTGGTTGGTGCAATCTGCGAGCAGCGCGAGTTGGGGAAAGCCTGTCAAGCTCTAATGTTGTTAGCATGGTGCACGATGGGGAAATCTTAGAGGAATCCCTTCCTGCTGGCGTGTTTGGCGGTGCTTCGCACTGCGCTCCCATGATACGAACTGCACCGCCGACATCGAATTATTGGTGATCAACAGCCGCTTTCGTTCCGGATGTCCCGCGTCCGAGCCCAGTTACGGCCTTTAGTCGCCCAGTACAGCAGCTTGAGCACCCCGCTCTCGGTCCGCGCGGTGGCGTGGGTCGAACCCAGCAGCCAAGCAAAGCGCGGTGCAAGCTGCAGCAGTATGCGCGCGGAGGGCATCGTGGTGACTTCCGCCTTACCACGTTGAAGTAAGGATTCTGGAGTCCGTTTTGCGTTTTTTTTCAAAGTGGAGGGTATCTATTCTTACGGATTTAGCTCGTTGAATATGGACATCCTGGACATGCACTCCGACAGTGCATTCTGAAACCTAGACCTAACATACACTCATGCAAAAATGAACCGATGGATACACTGTGTACCGCACACACGTGGTGCATGAAAACTGAACCAGGTAACCTCAACAAAGTGGCTCGTCACAGGATATGGGAAAAACAGACCGGGAATTTCTACGCACGATTCCACTATAACCAAAGCACCAGCGACCACTTGCTCAGCCTCCCGACTCGTGTCCGATAGCAGTAGATAGTATCGGGCAAGAGCGACCCCGCCATGGCGTTCTCCCCATCACTCAGCTGCTAGCTATACTGTACAGTGGTGTCCCGTCGTCTTATTACTCGGTGCCTTTCCCCTTCGATCTGAGTGAGCTCGCGCTATTCCCCGTTTGGCCGCCTCGAGTCTAGACACCCGCTTCGCGTGCGTGGATTATGAAGGCGGGTGTGCCTTCGCTGCTGCTGCTGCTGTCTCTGGTCGGCCGCGTTGGCGCGCACGGGCATCTATCACAGCCGGCAGTCACCTTCAAGGACGGAGTGGCGAGCGGCAACTACACCGCGGTCCTCGCGCCCGGCATTCACTCGGCGTTTCGGGGGAGGGGCTGGGACGGTTCGCCGGCCGCCAACGCCGCCGCCTTTGCCGACGTGTTTCCCAACACGGGCTTCGACTCGCTGCGCGCCATGATCGACTCGGTCGTGATGGGCTGTGGCAGCGCAGAGATGGCGAGCCAGCGCGTCGACGTGACCTTGCTCCACAAAATGAAGTGGCAGGACGATGATGCTAGAGTGGGCTTCTCCGAGTCGCACCATGTAAGTGCTACAGGTGTCACCATGCTAAATACTCACTGCTTACTTGGTCACGATGTTGCTAAGGGTCCATGCGAGGCGTGGATCGATGATAAGCGCGTGTTTCAGTCGCCAGACTGCCGCGCGGAATGCGAAGGCTACCCCGCCGAGATCCCGATCGACTTTTCGGTGTGCCGCGGCGACTGCACGTTCTCCTTCTTCTGGCTGGCGCTCCAGAACCCCGAGTGGGAGGCACACAGTACGTCGTGCTCGTTCGACTGCTCGCCTTGATTGAATGGTTCGTAGCCTACATAACTGCGTGCCGACAGAGCAATGCGTGGCGATTACCAACTCGGGCGACCAAGGCATTTCGCGGCGTCTGAGCATCTTCACCCAGTACGTCATGGCCGGGCTAGACTCACTGTTCGGCATCAAAAAGAGCGAGGAGGAGAAGAGCAAGCAGTTCTCGTCGATGTCTATCGGCCTTGATGGCTTCACAAGTCTCCTCGGCTTGCGGAAGTAGCTGGATCTGTCAAAGGCTCAGCATCATCAAGGCCCACCGCCACTCGTGACGCATGTTACCTTCCACGAGCGAGAGCACAGTGCATGTCAATCAACAAGCTATCGATTCAATAAGACGGCCGCAGTGTCCGATCCTCACCGCTTTTATCGCGGCGCCTCAAAATAGTTCCACTCGCAGCAACACCACACAGACTTCCGACCAAGACCCGCGTTCACCTTTCTCCCTCTTCGTCGCCAGTCGCTCTGGACTTCCCGTGGACTCCATGGACTCCCGAGGCAGCGCGCTCAGCAGCGCCGGCGCCGCCATGATCATGAACAGGTAGGTCCGTTGTCCGTCCCTCCCATCCATCCCTCTACTGGCGAAATGCCGCGTCTCACGTGGAGAGGGGACTCCAGGTCGGCCAAGATGCCGCAGACGCTGACGCTCGACCACGTGTCGCCGGCGACGCGGCTGCTCGAGAAGCGCCGGCAGATGTTCGAGGTGCAGGAGGCGCTGGACGCGCAGAAGGAGGAGTTCGCGCGGCGCGAGGACGCCTTCCACCGACGCGAGGAGGGTCTGCGCAAGAAGGACCTCGAGCTGCAGGAGTCGCTCATCAAGTTCAACAAGTTCCTGCAGGAGAACGAGTCCAAGCGCAACCGGGCCGTCAAGCGCGCGAGCGACGAGGTCAAGCAGCGGCTCGTCAAGGAGCAGGAGGTCGTGCGGCTCAAGGAGCAGCTCGCGCAGCTGCAGCTCGAGGGCGAGGCGCTCGGCAACCAGGTCAAGAAGAACGTCAAGTACATGCGCTACCTTGAGCTCGTGCAGGAGACCATGCCGGAGGACTACCCCGAGGTGGCCGACCTCGTCAACAGGTACCACACGCTCAAGGAGACCAACCGCGACCTGCTGCGGAACCAGGCGAGCCACGAGGAGGAGAACGAGAGCAAGCGCGTCGAGTTCGCCACCTTCCAGAAGGAGCGCGCCAATGAGATCCTCAACTTCAACAACCGCATCGCCGCTCTGCAGCGCCGCCTCGAGCTCGAGGAGCTTCAGGGCGTCCGCATGCAGCACGAGGCGGACGCGAGTCTGCGCCAGACGACGCAGAAGACGCTCGCCCTTGGACAGATCATCATGGCCATCGGGAACCTGCTGCAGCGCTCGACGAGCGGCATGCACGGCCAGATCCTCAAGCACATGGAAGGCCGGTACACAAACGCGCCCGACACCGGCAACGGCAATGCGGGAGCGGGAGCTACTGGAAGCGGAGGCACGTCCATTGGCGGTGGTAGCAGCAGCAACAGTAGCGGCGGTAGTGGCGCTACGACAGCCGGCAGCATCTCCGAGGCAGATGTGATTCACCACGGACAGCGCGCCATGGCGGACCTCGACGTCGTCGCCGCCTACATGATGGACTTCACTCTAATCGTGCAGGGTCGGATCGACGCCCAGCGTGCTCAAAGGAAAGCAGCAGCAGCGGCGGCGGCTGCAGCGGCTGCTGGACCTGGGCCAATGTCGGTGTCGGTGACAATGGGACAGGAAGCTGGTGTCGCTCATAGCACCACAGGATATGGTGAGTCGAGCGCGACGATCCACAGCATCGGCAAGTAACCATCCCTCTCCGACCGCGTTTATCCTATTCAGAGCACGAGCATTAGTGCACACGACAAAGCATGCTTAATCCACTTACTTCTTCGTCGACGACTTGCGCTTGGGCGTAGCCTTTGTCCTGCCTCCTCCCCGACCTCCGGCCATCGCCGCCATGCTCGTTTTCTTCTTTGCGAAAAATCGCGAGGTTGTCTTGGCAGCACTTGAAGCTGGTTGACTGGGAGGGTCATCGTTGTCGGCATCATCGTCGTCAATGACAACAATGCCCTCGCGGCTGGTGCGACTTTGGTCAACGTCGCCGTCACCAGTTTTGATCGATGTCCGTCCCTCCACAGCAGAGCGCAGTCGCTTGCTCTTGATCTTGGCGAACATGACTTGGTCGTCGTATGATCGGAAGAAGTGATCGATTCGCGTCTGGACGGCGCGTCCTGGGACAGAAGCGTTCAAAGCTGCGCGCTCCATCAGCGGCAGTAGCGTGCCGTCGGTCTTCGCTTGGTCCCAGCCAAACGTTTGCGTGCAAAACTCACGCAGACCTGCAAGATCCGGTAGATTCCACGAAAAGCGCTCCTCCGACTTGTCGACCTGCGGATTCAGGTATGCCTGGACCACGTGCGTATTGGGGAACGCCTCTCCGAGCTCCCATTTGCGCCGAACGCTCGCGTGTGTGTGCTCGAACCTTTCGCGAGGTGTCATCTGCTCCAGCTCGGCGTCCGTCTTCTTCTTCCGCAACGCCGCGCGCTGCGCCTCCTCGGCAAGGTCAAAAGACTGCACCCACTGCTTGAACTCGCGCAGGCCATCAATACCCGGGAACGCGTTCACGACTTCCGTGGCATTCACGATGCCAATGCCACGCACGCCATCCGTGTAATCGCTACCGAGAAGCATCGCCAGCGCAATGACATCCTCGCGCGAGAACCCCAACTCTTTTTGGACATCTTGGGCGAAGAATGCCTCGACAAACTTCTGGTTGTGGAAAATGTTCTTGTACACCTTCTTTCCTCCAAACGGAAAGATGTCACTGTCGTCTGTGATGATGCCGTCCACAAGCCCAAGCATTTCGAGTGCTGCGCACTGGGCTTCCGCTTCCATCGGACACACGAGGTACGGCACGCCAAAGAGTCGGAGCAGCTCCATGACGTCCTGCACCATCTCGTCGTTAACACCTTCCACGTCGCGTTGCTGTCGATTGCGGAGCTTCTTCAGCTCTCGCTGTTCTTGCTCGAGCGACTGCACGGTAGCTCGGTCATCCTCAGCTGACGACGAGCCTACCGCTGTTGAGTCACCAGCGGCCCCTGCTGCTGTTGATGACGCGTACCGGAGGTAGCGCGAGTTGCTGGAGGCTGCGGACACAGATTCCTCCCGCAGTGAAGCCTCCAAAGCAGCTTGGAGCTGCTCGTCGTTCATTTCGGTCTCTTCGGGCCACTGGTGCTTGTCCGCTGCCGGCTTTTCTCCTTTCTGCTCGTCCTCCACCGACTGATCGATGTGTTCTGCTTCGTCTACGGCAGGTTTCGTGGACTGGGGTGATTTCCTCTCTTCGTCAACATTGATGGCTTTCTCCTGCGTGGAACCGTCGAGTAGTGGCCGGGTAGGAGTCCACGGCTGGCCACCAGAACCTTGTGGTGCAACCTTCTTGCTGTGTTGAGTATGCGCTTCAAGGGCTCGACGTACAGCTCCAGCCGCCCATTGTCTGTATTCGTGTACATTGATTTTACCCGGTAGAAGTTAGTATCAAGCAATAAAAGACTCAGCAGACAGATCCCACCCAGACTTACGTGAGGTTTGATGCCGTCACCATTGCCGAATGCAACGCTTCTTCTTTCAGCAGATTCAGGTCTTCTTCGGCTTTCGCGTCCTCGATCTCGCTCTTGAGCGTAAGCATCATTTCGTCACCGCGCTCCTCATCTGTTTCGCTGTCCGATAGATCCACACTTCCCTGTCGGGTTCCATCCCCACGATCGACCTGGTTTAAACCTTCAGGGTCGATGTTCTTCGCTTTCCCCTCGACGCCAATCGCATCTTCAATCGCCCCAGGTGTACTCGTGGTGGAATGCGTTTCGATACTTTGGACTGGTGCGCTTGCTGAACTGGTTACACCGGGCTCAGACACATCTGTCGCAGTATCTTTGACATCTTCCCATTCTAAAAAGCATACGCAAATATAAACAGAAAATTAAGTCAGCAACACCGCCAGCGAAGTCACAACACGACGCGCCATAAACTTACCAATGTCGTCATCTTCATCGCCGTCGCCATCGACGTCGATCGTGAGCACCTCTTCCTCATTTATATCGTCGCCGTTTGAACGTTGCTTTTCGGCGCTGGCAGATTTTGCCGACATATTCGTTGCTGGTAGACTTGCTTCCAGTGCTGCTTTGCTCTCGTCTCCGTTGCCACCAGCACTGGCAGCACCTCGACCAGCTTTCGTAGTCGCTTTCATGCTGGCGTTGCCGTCATCGCTGTGCTTGCTACCAAACATGGATGCTGATTGTACGCCGTCGTTATCGCCATTGCGCTCCGGAAGTCCAAGACGCGCACGACGAACTCTCTCAATCGCTAGCTCTGGCTCGTGCTTTGCTTGCAAATGGTGCCGCGTCAGCCAGGCTGATCGCGCGCCATCAACGTTCCACTGCAACTCCTGCTGCTGGCGCAAGTGCTGTTCGGTCTGAGTGGCAAAAGCTTGAATTGAGAAGTCGGATAGCGACATCTTGCCGGGGCCCGGGCCTTGTTGCATTTTCCGACGTCGCTTGTTTGGTGCAAACCTGTCGTCAAGCGACAGGCCATACGTTTCGACTCCAGCCGCATTTGCCTCAGCCTCGGCAGTCTCGTCAAAACCCGCCATCAGCTCTTTCTCACTGCTGCTTTCGTTGTCCGAGTCGTTGGCGCTGGTGAGTATCGCTTCACTGCGTCGACTGGAACCCAGGCTCTTCTTGAGACTGTCAGCGCTCGTCTTGTCACTTGCCTTTTCATAAATAAAGAACTTGCTGCTGTTTGACGCGATTCGCTTTCCATGACCAATGATGTGCCCCGTGCTGTTAGCAGGAGAGGAAGTGTTAGCGACCTTTTCCTCCGCCTGCAGCTCCTCCTGTGTCGTTTCACGTCGTGCTGCTTCAATGCGCCGGTTTAACTTCACCGTCGCGAGGAATGACGAGATCTGCACGTGCGAGTACGCCTCCGGCTGGCCAGCAAGCGGGATGAACTTGTCGCGCACTTCCTGCCGGCGGTCGCGCAGGATCTTTTGCACCATGTCCTTCTGCAGGTGCGGCGGCAGCGAGAAAACCGCGCGGAGGTCGATCTTGTTCAGGCGCGACGTGTCCAGGTCGATATCGTCGATTGTGAGCTCTTCCTCACTTTCAACGCTAACCACATCATCTTCCAGCATCGATGACGCGCTGGCAGCGGCTAGAGTCGACAAACTGGCGCGCTCATCAGCATCCACTTCTTCTTCTTCTTCTTCTTCTTCTTCTTCTTCTTGGCTTGCACTGCTGCTGTCTTTGGCTTCAGTCACTCGGTCCGATGAGGGCTTGGCCGCTGGAGTTGACGCCTCGGGGATGAGAAAGTGTGGGTCGATCGCCGGGGCAGGCGCGCCACCATTCTTCTTCAACTGTTAGATGATACCGAAGCAGTTAGTCGGGTGAGATCACTCTGATCCAAGCACCAGACTCGAGTGCGGCCCCACCTCTTCCCTACGCAACTTAATTTGGTTGATCAGGATGCGCTGCGCCGTCTGACGCAGGTTGGCGGCCTATAATCACAGTCAGTCCAAAGCGTCAGCCCGTCAACCTCCACGCTCCGGATACGCCATCGGTGCGCACCTGGTTCTCCTGGCGCTTGCGCCGCCGCGCGGTCGTGCGCTTCTTGATCTCGGGCGTGTCGCCGTCGAAGACGAACACGGGCCGTACGCCGTAGAAGAGCAGCTTTGCCACGCGGTGGAACGTGCCCACGAGGTGCGCGTTGCGGATCATGTTGCCCTCGTCGTCGCGCATGGCCTTGACGAACTGCGTGAGCCAGATGCTCGCGTCCACCGCCAGCACCTCGCCCGCCAGCGACTCGATCTCCACCTGCCGCCCCACGGGCGCCAGCAGCACCCACAGGTTCTGCACGCCCATCGCGAGCCGCCGCCACCTTTCTCGACCGAATGCTCGAACGAACTGCCCAGTGTTTGTATCCGAACAAGGCAAAGTGCAACAAATGCCGGGAGCAACCACCGCCCACGAAGGATTTATAGGCCAAGAATTAATATTTTCAGCCAATCCATGGACCGAAAACCAACCTTTTCAACCAATGAGGTTCGTATCTGAATACCTGCACGAAAGGACGCGATAGTGAAGGTCGGACGTAGGCTGACCGCCCCATAGTGAGAGGACTTGCTATAATTGGAAATGCATCCCTCGGTTCGTCCTTGAGGGCCAACTCCAGTTGGACGCGAGCGCCAGCTGTTCGAGGCGACGAGCGCTGCGACCTTGGCGAGCATTTCGAGCGCTTCAGACCGGCAGCGATGGTGCCCGTCAAGGTGGGCGATGTACTCGAGTTCGCGCCGCTAGTTGCCAGCGCGGGTGGTGGCGAGGGACCGCTGCATGCGCCGCCTCCCAAGCCGCTTGTGACGGCCAAGGTCGTCGATGTGGACGCGCTTGGCGACTCGATCGAGTGCGTTGTCCAGATCTCGCCCTACGAGCCGCTGCAGCGCCTCCGACTCCAAGACGTGTACTACAAGGTAACGCAAGCATTTGGATGGTTTTCGCGCGTCCACTTAGAGCCTCTGATGTGCGCAGGTCGTGTACGAGGCCGGTGAGATGACTAGGTCGACGCCTGAAATGGCTGGGTGGGAAATCGAGCTCTTCACTGCCACCAAGACTGAGGACCCCGACGCCGCCGTCATCAAGAGAGTCGACACAGACTTAAACTGCGCGCTTGTTGCCTTTGCCAATGGGCAAAAGGAATGGATGGACTTAAGCTTGGCCAAGTTCAAAGTGATTGGGCGCCCATCGACCGATCCACCAGCCACCAGCCCGTCGCGGCGCGCTGCTGCGTTGGACAGAGCCGCCGAAAACCAGATCGTAGTCGAAGGTGACACGGCGATCTGCTCAAGCAGTGATACCACGATACAGAAGAACGCTCCAGCCGATACTCAGCTGGTTCCGCCCATCCAAATGCTGATTCCAAGGCTCAGCGTGCCGTTACGAGTGCCAACAGTAGAAGGGCGACAGTCCGAGCGCCGAATGTCGACGGCATTCGTACCCATCGATGTGCCCAGCGTGGACACAGAGGTTTTCGACTGGTATACTGAAGGCGGCCATGTTGAGCTATGCGATGGGGACGGTGCGTTCCACGAGGGAGCCGTGCTATGCTCGCGAACACAAACGCACATACAGCTCTTCAATGAGCGCCGCCAATTCTTCGAGGTGTCGATCGCTATTCAGCCGTTCAAGGTCGTGATCCACGGCCTACTGAGCCTGAAGACTATTCCACTGGGACAAGCGGTTGATGTCTACTCGCCGATGTCTGGCGGCTTTCGGAGTGGCACTGTTATCAAGACAGCTGAGCTTGGACGTCTGACACCGATCAGCTTTGCACCCGAGAAGACGGTCGAGTGGCTCGACTTGTCGACTCAAACGTTCAAGTTGGTGTTTGTGCCGCCAGAAACTTTCTCACCAGACAAGCCAGCGAGTGGCATAAAGTCGACGTCTAGTCATCGGTCTCCCCAATATCCTCACGCTCGACGAGCCGTCCAATGGCCGATCCTCCAAATCGGCCAACGCGTTGAGCTGCTCGACGAAGATTCCAAGCAGTATGTAAAGTACAGCGTCGCCAAGATTCTCGACGAAGGCTCGCACGAGTACATCTTCGAGCCTCTTGTGTCGTCGCCGTCGAAAATATCGCTTGTGACGGGATCGCAATCAGAGCACTGGAGGCCGATCGTTGGTACCCTAATGCAGCTTCGATGCCGCTTGCCACTTCAAATATCTCACTGGCAGGAGTACCGCAAGTTGCTTGTCGGCCAGCGCCTCGACGTGTACGACAAAGTCAGCAAGAGCGTCGCGAACGGGAGGGTCATGGAGGTGTCGTCTGCCGACGGGGAGCCCTCACTGCTCGTGCGCTTTAAGGATGGCTCAAAGGAATGGGTATTCCTCAGGTCATCTAAAGTGAAGCTGCGGCTTCATGGGCACGATGGAGAGCCTAAAGAGGTATCCAGCGCCGCGTTACTGCTCGAAGATCAAGCCTCTCATTCTCCAGATCTCTCACAATCTGGTGTGGGAAATGGATCGCATCCATCGTTGACTTCAACTGATCACGGAGTAGGCACAGGGCAAGACTTCTTTGATGCTGCTGATTCCGTCGCAGTAAATTCAGAGCCGACGCCTACGAGATATCGACCCAAGTTTAATCGTCGACTCAGCAACTGCCCAATCACGGATATCCCAGTTCACGAGCAGATAAAGTTCGCTGCCGAGAACTGTGTCAATGGCATCCCTGATGATAAAGTGATCGAGGGTCAGAATTCACTCAGCGAGTTGGACCCGACGTCTGCAATACATCAGTCAAAGCTCGATCCCCGACTGAGTCACTCTCCAAGCACAGACCTGCCAGCACACCAACAAGCCGGATTTGCTGTGCAAGGAGGTGTAGTATCTGATGCCACCAACACCGACAATTTCGGGAACCATGGGCCACTCGGCGAGTTAGAGGCGACACCTACAAGATGTCGACCAAAGTTCAATCGCCGCCTCAGTGACTGCCGGTCCAGCGACCTGGAGCCGCAGCAACAGCAACCATCGATTGGTAGCAATTCGTCGTCCGAAGCGATCACTCAGCCAATTTCCAGAGTGCAGGATGCTGCAGCCATGCTGCCGACTGGACAACCGATCAATGTTGAACAATCAAGTGGCCTGAACAACACCACGGAGGGTAGTACCTTCAAGAGCGGGTCCATTCAGGTACCGCCTGACTTGGATCTCTGGACAGAAGAGATGGGCTTGACTCTTGGCTCCATCCAGTATGTGCATGTAGTGACGGGTGCCAAGCAGCAGTCACGGCCAATGTGGATTCAGCGCCTCGATGCGGCTTCGGGCAAGTGCTTCGCCATTCACACACCGACCAACACAACGATCGAGCTACCTACTAACACAAGGGGGCAGCTTTCACTTCCAGTCGGACCGATCGAGGCGGTGCGAGCCCAAGAAACACTTGATCAACTGCCGACCAACAGATAATCGGAGATGGAAGCGCACGGTGCAAGATTATTTCTTTCTCATTACCTTCTGCATCACCAGCCATCTACACTCAATCACACGCAGTCTGATCAGCCAGTTGGGTCCCGCTACTCAGTCTGCTTGACTGCATCGTCGTGACTCACGTCCCAAACAACGACAAGCCTACTCCTTCTTCCAGAGAGCCGGAAACTCGAACTCGTTGGCATTAATGGTCGGTTCAGTGCTCGCAGCGGTGACCGTGGCTGCCGGGGTTGTTGTCATGGTACTCGAACTCAATGCTTCGAAGCCGACTGTGCTCGAGCTTGTCGTGGCTGTTGGCGTCGAGGTGGAGGTCGATGAGGACGAAAAGCTGTTTCCCGACCCTCCCTCCAGCGGCACGCAACTGACTGTTCACATCGCGCCACCACCACCACACACAGGTTAGAAATATGAACACACCGAGCCTCGGACCAATCATCGAAGAACGCACTGTAGACTTGGAACGGAGGGAAGTGCGTCGCGAGCCAGTAGAAGGTGAGGCGGCTCTTGCCGACGCACTTGTCCTTGGCGTACGGAATGTTTACTCCCTGGTAGATGCGGCAATCCTCGGCGAAGGGGACCACGATCTCGTCGTCGCACCACGCCTCGCATGGGCCAGGGTGGATGATGTCCTTGCGGTAGTTACCGTACTCGATGTGATCGGGCAACGGCTGCGGTGTCGCGTCCGGGATCGAGAAGCCGCATTCAGCAGTGCCTCCTGCCGGTCGGTCTGACGACCCCGAAGACACGACCTCGTTCGCCAGGATGAAGTCACGCAGACTGCTCGGGTTCAGCTTCGCGTAGTTCGTCTTGAAGTTGGCGGCGTTCTTCTCAGCATCGCCAGTCGTGTAGTCCGACTCGGGAGGCACGGCCGTAGCCGGCACGACGTACGCGTAGTAGTTTTTCTTGTCGGTTGTGAACTTGGTCTCCGGGAGCAGCATGTATCCGTGACCGTGGACAGACGGGAGCAGGAGTCCGGCTACACCGGCGGCCGAGGCAACGAGAGCGCGGACGGAGTGCATCGTGATGCTCGGTCGGATGCAAATTCAGGAATGAGAAGGAACGCAAAGCGCACGGGTGGGCGTGGGTCGAAAAGACGATGCAGCCGAACGCTCCTACTACTATACTGTAATAATACTCGTCAACGATTGAATGAACAAGATAATGTGCAGAGGCCACTTCGCGGCGCTTTCGTCGTTCCTCCTACCCAGGTGGACGCTACGGATGACTGGCCTACGATTCGCGCACGGCTGTCGATCGCGTGTGCTCACGCGGAATGAGTCCAGATGCCGAAGACTGTCGCTGAGAGCGGCCTGGCTCACCTCTTCATCCCTGTGACAACGCCGGAGTATATCGGTGCAGTAAGTAAATACATGTACCGTCTGACGACGCGGATCAGCAAATCGACAGCAGTTTACGAACGCATACGTCGGTAACGTCTATAATCAAGCCCGGCCTTTTCGCCAGAGGCGTATGGAGGGTTTCGCGGACATGATGAGACCGCAAAGCTACGGCAAAGCCATAGTTCGGTGCCTCGTGTCCCTGGTTCCCCGCAAATCCTTGGTCGTTCCTCGCATCGCCCTGTCATTTGTTGACTTAGAACAACGTGTTGGAGCACTATATTGCGTACGTAGTTGGTGATCACCCACGTGATCCAAGTGAGCTTGGTGCCCATCCCTCCGTCCCATAAGCAGTGTGCAAAGGCACCATCGGAATCACGGTCGTCATTCTAGAGTGAGCACACAGTGAGCCCCGCAGAATCCGGTGCCGACATCTGGGAATGGAGAAGCGTGTGGTTGTTTCGAGTTGGTGGCCGAGCGTATTCCTGTCGAGTTGTCGAGCTACAGTACCGCCGAAGAGTCTTCGCGCGAAGACCGAGGGCGGGACGGAAGAGGAGAGTGGTCTGCTGGAAAAGCGGCCCAGACTCGTCTACACTGAGTTTTGGAGCCTGTGCATCGACACATCGCATTTTGGTGAAGTTTCGAGCAAGTATACCCACCAGCTGGTATACTGAACGGCTGGCACAAAGGGCCCCTCCCTATACATTATCACGTGCATGGGCGAACTCTTGCTCTGTATAGACGTGGGCCGCGACTCGCGGTAAGAGCTCAACCCCTCCCAATCCATGCTGCCGACCGAACCAACTCGCTCATTGACGGTTGGCACCGCGTTGTTGATGCCTGCCACCGATCACCCCACATTTTCCTTTTCCCGCCTCGCCGTTCACATCGATTCCCAGCAACCAAGCTTTAGTACCAGCATGAAGTTTATCGCCCCCACCAGCGTTCTGCCGATCGTCCTGATCTTGCTGCCGGCCGAGCAGGTGAATGCCCACGGATACATCTCCAAGCCAGCAGCGACGTACAAGTCGAACGGCAAAATCCAGTTCTACACAAGCTACAACACTGAGGTGACCGCCTCGATTAACTCGGGCTTCTCTGGCGGCGTGTACAACGGCGGAGCGGAGCAGAACACGGCGTCGTTCACGCAACACTGGCCTGCTACGGGGTACTCGTCGCTCAAGGAAATGTGCGACCCGGTCGCGACCGACTATGGCTGGTCGGACACGTCGGCCACGCCCGTGGACGTGACCGGCTACTCCGAGTTCTGGTGGCAGAACGACGAGTACGGCCAGGGCTTCCTCGACTCGCACCATGTACGTCCCAGATGTGGTCGCTAGCGTAGCGCGATTTTTGTGTGTGATACTGACCGTCGGTGCATGTTACAGGGTCCGTGCGAGCTGTGGATCGACAGCACGCGTGTGTGGCACTACGACGACTGTCGCGGGTCTTTCCCCCAGTACCCGGCCAAGATCCCAACCGACTACTCGTCGTGCAAGGGCAAATGCCTCCTGTCCTTCTACTGGCTTGCGCTGCACTCGCCGTCCTGGCAGATCTACAGTGCGTCTCATCGAGCTTGCGGCCTTGGCCTCGACGTGAGCTCATCTCTCTAACACCGATGTGTGTCAATGTTTCAGAGCAAGCTGTGTCGATTTCGAACCCGAACGGTAGCGGCGCATCGCCATCGATGACTACGCCCTCAGAGACGGGCGCTGAGGCCGACAACTATGACCTGGACGACGACGAGGATGGCTGCAGCCAGCGCCGAATGGACCGCAAGATGCGCCGCCGCATGATGCGCGCGAGCAAGTGAGCCGAGAGAGTTAGCCGTCGATGTCAACCTTGCATCCGTGACGGGTGTGCCTAGCATATGACCATAGACAGGTCGCTGTTCGATTGTAAGTGTCGTGATGCGTAAAGAAGCAACTATACTGTCGAACAAATTCAACTTCGACATATCGGCGCAGGTGATGAACGCGTACATGCGATTAGGCGCATAAGGCTAGGTAAAGCAGAGTCTGCTTGTGTGTTGGCGAGCCTGGTCACGACACTTGGACTCTGTTTAGGTGGTGCCCCACGGACACGGCGTTTCGTACCCGTTCTCGACCTTCTTGCTCTTTCCCCAGATCATAAAGGACGAAATTTTCTAGAACAGACCATCGATTTTGAGGTCGTTTGGCGGGTTAGCCCCAATGGGCCACCAATGCGGCTCGCCCGTGCAATTAGGTTCCGTGTAGACGACCACGTACGAGCGGCCGCTGTTATCGATGCTGCCGTGCTTAGTGACTTCGTCCCATTTGATCGAGGCTGCGCGCTTGTTGAAACAGCTGAGGTTGTAGCAGCGGTTGGTCTTTGTGATGCCCCACGGATAGCCAGGTCCGTCGAACTTGGTGTGGCGGTAGAACGTGACCGTGCCGTACCACGCGTGCACATGTTCGACAACTGCAAGTAGAGTCAGGCAGAGCGCGAGCATCAGGCGTAGCAATACTGGAAGCGCCATTATAGCTCTCTCGCTCATCATCGGTAGTGGTTTGGTCGTTGGTGAATGCGGAAGCGGGTATCCGCGACCAGTAGGATTGGAAAATGGCTAGCACCTGCATGTGTGAGCTCACGGTGATAAGAGGATTGTATTGCAGATGTAATGACAGCGCTAACTTGATTGACACGCCCGAAACGGACCACGGCAAATCTGACTGGTGTCAACACCGAATTGATGCGATTGCATTGAGATTGAATCCATTTTGGTTAAGCTCGAGTGATATCATGCAGAACCGCTGTTGATGTGATGCTTGCTAGCTTCGGAAGCGCAGAATTGAGCTGCAAGTACCCACGGGTAGCACCAGAAACACAGCCAACGCCGACAAAACCCCCATCATCGAACCATTCTAAGGAAGTGATTGACGACGCATGCGCTAGCGAAACGAAACGTCAGGCTTCCAGACGATTGTATGATGCTCTCGACTCAGGTTGTGCCCCACGGACACGGCGTGTCGAACCCGTGCTCAGCCTTTTTGCTCGTGTCCCAGACCATGAACGACGAGATCTTACCACTGAGGCCGTCACTTTCGAGGTCGGACGGCTGGTCAGCCGTGATCGCCCACCAGAACGCCTGGCCCTCGCAATTCGGTTCCAAGAAGAACACCATGTACGAGCGGCCGCTGTCGTCGATGCTTCCGCTTGTCTTGACGCCGTCCCACGTGATCGAGGCTGCGCGCTTGTCGAAACAGCTGAGGTTGTAGCAGCGGTTGGTCTGTGTGATTCCCCAGGGGAAGTCGGGTCCGTCCCATTTGATGTGGCGATAGAAGGTGACCGTGCCGTACCACGCGTGCACGCGATCGACAACCCCCAGCAGTGTCATGCAGAGCGCGAGCATGGACCGTAGCGACATTGGGAGCGGCATGTCTGCGCCAGTCTTCTTGGAGATATGCTGGAAGGTGGGGATGCTCGCAATCCGGGGGATTCGAGAATGAAGAGCTAACGAGCTGCCGCAATCGACTACTATTAGGCGGGCCTCAACCTCAGAGGGGCAACGAAGGGGGGAACGGATGCTGGAGTTGACAACTTGATTCACGCACTGAACGTGGCTAGGATCAAGAGGCAAACGCGCATCGTGGACCCCCACTCGTCCATAGCATCGTATCGAACTGTGTCTTGCACTCAAATTCAGTGCGAACAGCAGCATTGATGGATTTAACAGCACCCACAAGTGCGTTACATGACTAGATTATCGTATGAACAGGCTTATCGCAACAGCCGAAGCATGTCAGTCGTATTTGCGGTCACCTTTCTCGCCGCGAAACTAGAAAGTTCGGAAGACTATAGAATCACTACGCGGAGGTCTTGGTTGCCAACATACTGCTGGAGGCAGCAACTTGATTTACAGGTGAGATGCGAGTCGCGGGTTATTCGTCTGGTGATAGCACCCACTGATCGCGCAGAATGCATTTTTAGATGAGTAGAGTCTAAACCCAGAGTACACGTTAGCCTAAACTTTAGACGGGCGAAGGAATGACATAAAGCTAAAGGATAGACACCAAGGTACTATTCATTGCTCTTCGTAGCAGCAGCATGCGATTAGACGAGTAGCTGTCGCTCCATCTAGACGCTTCCCCACGGACACGGCGTGTCGAACCCGTGCTCAACCTTTTTGCTCGTGTCCCAGACTCGGACGGCTGGTCAGCCGTGATCGCCCACCAGAACGCCTGGCCCCTGCAATTTGGGTCCAAGAAGAACACCATGTATGATACGAGCGGCCGCCTGCTTGTTTTGACGCCGTATCACTTGATCGAGGGTAAACAGCCGAGGTTGTAGCAGCGGTTGGTCTGTGTGATTCCCCACTGAAAATCGGCCCCCCTCCATTTGATGTCATCGTACAAGATCACCGTGCCATACCACGCGTGCACATGGTTCAAGAGCCCAAGGACTCCTTGGCATGAGGGTATGCTAGGCAGAGAGCAAGCATGGTACAGAGAAACACCGACAGCGGCATCGCTGATGCTGCTAATCGCAGCTGAAAGGGCGATTGAGAAGTGATCGATAGCCACCCGAGCAAAGCCGAGTCAGGAGATCGGTGGATGAGCCTACCTAGCGCCTGCAGCGGAAGTCTGGCGGAAGGTAGGTGGCACTGAAGATATGGTCACCCCCCCACTTGATTTACTTCTTCTGTCTCGAAATCATCCGATCAAACTAAGCATACGGATTTGCACGTGGACGCGTAACTGCTAGCGCACATGGCTGCCCCGCTGAGGAGTCCTCTTGCTCGACGACACTACGGAGTCGGGGACTTACTTGTGTTGTGTCGGATGCGATCTTGACGAAGGAGGCATGCCGTCGCTCCAGCACGCGCCTAGCGGTGGTGACCGGCTCGATCCCAGAGTTTTGGCTTGCCACAACTGTTGGAACAGCGCGAGTACACCACCTAGATACGTCGCGAGCTTGGGGTTCCGGGTCTTCGAGTAGCCTCATCTGGCCGCCGCATCTTGGCCTCAGTCGTCTGGGCAGGGCCCGGATCCACCGCCTCGGGAGGCAGCCGCCGATTGATCGCCATCCCGTCGATTCTTGAGGGAAACGTCCTCGGCTTCGTCGCCACCACTCGCCGTCCTTGGACTTCATGCGGCCAACGTAGCATGTCTGTGCCCGTCCCCAATCTTTCGATGCCAGTGGTGGCATCGTACTGTTGACGAATAGGAGCGCAAGTCGATCTATGTAAAACAGTGGAAAGGCAGGACTGACGACGCATTCAACGGTATATCGAGCTTGATGTTGCAATTCCAAGCGTGATACAGACCGTCGGCTTCAGAATTACGCGAAGCATTTTGAATCATTTCCAGACTGAGCTATTGATAATGTAATAGCCTATTACAGTACTGTTACATATTTACTTATTCTTCCATCACAAAACGATTCGAAAATGTTCGCAAAGTATTTTTAAATCATTTCTCGAAGCATGATTGGACCATGTAAAAGCCGTGAACAAATTGGCTCATATTCTTATTTTTATCAATTCTTTGTTGAAACTCCTCCACGACCACTCCAAGCTCCCAACACGCCCGCCAATGCATTCATGACCAAGCTTGCCGATCATGGGCGCCGTATGACTATCGGTGAGCTCTTGGAGCAGAGTATCAACGATATTTTCAGCAAGACGCACTCTCAGCGACGGCGAAGAAGTGGGGTCGTGGTCGGACTACAATGAGCGATCTGTGGCATGCCTTCTGTCGCCGAAGAGCGGCCGACCAAGACGAGGGTGCTAGCAAGAGCAAGGTCAAGTCGAACAGCGCGCGGAAACCACATGATCGCGAGCACGCTGGTGTGGCCTCGGTTGTAAATTCCGCAAAACCTCTAGATATGTATTATAATATCAGTAAATTTATTATAACAGCTGTGAAATTATACATTCAAGCAAGCGAATGCGCATTCATGGGGACACCAACAGCCACTGTTGTGGTCAACAGCTTGAACCCAAGAGCTTTGCCAGCCAGCCGCCTCGTGTTGTCTGGTTTGACAACCAGGCAACGTCGATGTCGACTAGCAGATCGAGCTCAGATCGTGGCGTCCAGCATATGTTCTCGTAGAACCACTACTTTAGCTGTAGCCACCAGTCAGAGGCGCGAACTTTGAAGATCGGCATGGTGCTCCGTGCCGGGAACGGCCTCGTTATGGACGCATGCCGCTGTGTCTGTTCATCTGTCAGTCAGCCTGACTCAGGTTTACGGATTGGCGATTGGGACATGCCAATGAAATATCTTTCAGAGGAAATCGGGAAACGCTCGGCGTTAGTCACCGCAACCGACTCGACCGGCATGGTGCCGCTTCGTTAACCCATCGAACCTTTACCCTATAATGTTTATTATATTGTAGTAACAATCTGGGTGGCACAATGACACCAAAGTTATGTATCTATGCATACTGCTCT
>JAADXX010000332.1:17500-29277 GCA_023338025.1 Phytopythium oedochilum | reverse complement strand
CCGAGACCACGTGGCGTTCCCGGATTGCGCTGTAAACACAGCGATGTCGGAGATCTGCATGGGTCCTCGGAAGACCATGGTGACCTCCTCGCTGAGCGGTCCAACGGGGTTGTAGATCGTCACGGGCGTCTTGACACAGCCGTTGAGTTCCGTAATCTGGCCGTACGTGCCGGTCATGTTGCCTGCGTGCTCTCCTTGGTACGCGTATCTTGACTTGACAGCCAGCGGCTCGAGTTCTTTGAAGTTGAGCCCGGCGCTGGGTGACGCTGCCATCGAACATAGCGAAAGAACGACGAGCAGGGACTTCATCATCGTCGGGAGAGGTGCGAGGGGGCGTGAGGCGACTCGTGAAGCCGATGCGTCGGTGTCGGCGCTACTTTGGAAATGCCGTTGGGTCGGGAGGCGCGGGGACAGCGACAAGTACGATGGTGACTTTTCAGCTAAATCCAGACTGCGAGCGCGGTAAAAGGCAATGTTTACGAGTTGTACTGCTACTGGACGAGAGAGTTGGTGCTGTAATTCAACGCCACGCGATGTCTAATTCTGAAGAGCCAGCCCAACGTCTTCAACATGGGTACTCCTCCACCGTTACGTGATTGGATTTGTGTGGAGTTGCAGGGCGAAATGACAGAAAGTACACCGAACGTATGTGCCTCATTCCGCCCAATCGTTTGGCGTTTCAGCATTGCCTGTTGCTGTACTATTCAACACGCTCTGTCGTGCCAATCAGCGCATTGAGAAGCTCAAGCACTTGATGCATGCATTCCGTGGCGTCTTGTGTCCATGATCTCCAGGGTAGCGACTTCTCTTGACAGTTCACGCGCTCATTTATCACACAATTTGGCGGCAATTCCGGTTGTCCATAATGTCACTAATCATGATAGTGACCTAGTTTGTAACATTTCAGTTATTTCAATGTACGCTATATAAGGACCCTGCACGATTACCTAATCAGTGAAGGGTTCAGGTTTAAAAAAGCCAATTACAAGCTTGTTGAAGTGCGTGTCATCGATATCCCAGCAGTTGATTGGCGAATAAGCTGTCGGGGAATTTTTATTGGTTCATTCATACCTTTTCTCGTCAAATACCGGTATCATTCAGTTAACCGCCTCTCCAGAGTGAATGTCAGTGATTGCGTCAACCCTAACCAACGATATCGTTTTACCTAACCCCAGCACATAAACGGTCCTAATTTAGGTATTTACCACGACAGTTTCCAAGCAATTCCAAAACAAGGTGGGTATTTTAGATCTTCTTAAAAGGGACGCCATAATTAACACTAAATTTGTTACGGACGACCACCACTTCCGACGAAAAAACTCGATGGATTCTTATATATGGTATCTAAACGCCCATTCCAGGAAGGGCAGCCACTCTGGAACCTGCGCAGACGCAGACGCCCCCCCGTCCAGAAAGGCCGACGCGCGAGATGGCACCGCCGCTCAAGCCGGCCGACGGCGCGCTGCAGGGCCCCGCGATCGTGGTGCACACGTGCGGGCGCGAGGCGGCGACGCCCGTGAAGCCCGGCAGCGCGCGCGACCTGCTGGACTCGCTGCGGCACCAGTGCGACTGCGTGCCGGTCGTGTCCATGGGCGAGTACGTGGCCAGCCCGCGCGTGCTGGCGGGCCACGCGCCGCTCGGCGCGACCGAGGCGGACCAGCTGCTGCCGCTGCGCGCGGACAAGGAGGAGCAGGGGCGAGTCGACATGATGGCGCACTCGTCGCCCAAGGCGCACGCGACCATCTCGGTCTCGGGCTCCATGTTCGTGCTGACCAACACGATCCTCGGGTCCGGCACGCTCGCCGTGCCCTTCGCGATCGCCTCGAGCGGCTGGCTGCTCGGCAACGCCGTCATGCTCGCCATCGCGCTCGTTACGCGCTACTCGGTGCGGCTGCTGCTGGCCGCGAGCGACATGGCGGGCGACAACTGCGCCAAGACGTACGAGAGCCTGGGCCACTTCACCATGGGCACGCTCGGCACGGGCCTCGCCGAGTTCACCTTCATCTTCGGCGGCTTCGGCACGCTCGTGAGCTACCTCATCTTCGTCACCGACCTCTTCTCGGCCGTCGCGGGCATCGGCGCGGACAGCAAGTGGCTCGTCTCCGTCGCCTGCGCCACGTTCGTCGTGCTGCCGCTCGCGCTGCACCGCCGCATCGGCAAGCTCTGGCTCGCCAACGTGCTCGGCATCCTGTCCATCGCGTACGTCGTCCTCTTCGTCTTGGTCGCCGCGGTCGTCGTCTTTTACGGCTCGGAAGGCTTCGCCAAGGACACACAAGCCGTGCGCTTCGAGCCTGGGAGCGTCTACACCGTCACGCTGCTCATCGGCGCGTTCGCGTGCCACAACACAGCGCTGCCCGTGTACGAAGAGCTGCGCTCGCGCAGCATCCCGCGCATGGACCGCGCCGTCCGCGGCGCGATCGCCACGGCGTTCGTGCTCTACGAGGTCATTGGCATGAGCGGGTACCTGCAGTTCGGCAGCGACACGCGCGACAACGTGCTGCTCAACTTTTCGCCCGCGTACGTGGCGGACCACCCGGCGCTTTACTACCCGCTAATGCTCGGGCAGACGTGCATGGCCGCGGCGCTCGTCCTCACGGCGCCGGTCGCCATGTGGCCGTTCCGCTCGTGCGTGCTCAGCGTCTACCTCCGAGCCAAGAACGGCGGGCAGCAAACGCCGAGCCACATGGCGACGTCGCTGGAGCACAAGGCCGCGACCGCCGGCAGCCTGCTGCTGATCCTGATCTGCAGCATCTTCGTGCCGTCCGTCAAGATCCCGCTCAGCATCGTCGGCTCGGTCTCCGGCTCGCTGCTGATCTTCATCCTGCCGGCGCTTTTCTACCTGCTGCAGTCCCCCGAGCGCTTGTTCTCCCGCGCGCACGTCGGGCCGCTGTTGATGCTCGCGGCCGGGGCTGTCGTCGGCGTCGTCGGGCTCTCGCTAACACTCTTCAAGCTCGCGCGCGAGTATCTCTAGACACGGACGGAGGGGCCAAGACGGCGGGACTTTGGGCTTCGCCGAGGTGCGTGGCGATTGTATCAACGACTCCAAATGTACTTTGGGTAATATAAGCGCTCTGTCCCCCAAGTCGCGAGCACGCACGCGGTCGACTGCGGACGATGTAGGCGCCTCCTGTCTTCTGCATGGCGTACAGGAGCGCGGCGAGTGGGTGCGTCGGCGCCACGCACACGCGCCACACGCCTGCCTTGAACTCGTGGTACCCCCACGCGCGCAGCTCGGCCGCCGCCTGGGGGACGCTGAAGCAGCTCGATTGGTAGCCCAGGTCGACGTCTCGCGTCCACGGGATGATGCTATCGTCGCGCACCGCGCCGAGCATGGAGCCGAACAGCAGCGCGGGGCGAGCGCCTAGACCGAGCAGCACCGTGCACACGTTCTCGAGCAGCAGGTGGAGCATGTTCGTGCGGCACGGAGTCTGCTCCGACGAGTGCAGCGACGTCGACAGTGCGTCAAGCAGGCGGGAGCGGTCGGCGCCAACGCACTCCAAGGGCGACGAGTACAGCGACGTCGTGATCGGCAGGCAGTACTCCCAGTGCTTGGAGCGTGCATCCCCGTCCAGGTCGCACAACTGCGTGTGGCCACCCCCGTGAATGTTGGCGGGGATCAACGGGAACCGGAGCTGCCCGTTGCTGCCATCAGCAGTGCGGGTTCTCCCTAGGAGCGCGGCGTAGAAGGCGTCAGCGGTGTGACTGGGGACACCTACGCTGACAGGCGAGCAGGACGCGTCCTTGATGCTGTCGACGCTGTTTGCCTTGCAGCCCCCGAGCGGATTCCAACCAGCCTCGGTCGCGGCATGCTAGTTGCTCACCGCCGCTTGGATGTGTGTGGGGACCACTTGCGCGACGTTGCTGCTGCTGTAGGGAGTGCCGTCAATGAGCGCAGCCCAGCCACGCAAGCAGTCCCAACACAGCCTGTGCGTGCATTGGAGCCGAGAGGGAGGGAGCGAGACAGAGGTGGAGACGGCGGCGGTCGAGAGTCGTTGGGTATTTGCAGCGCGGCCGGTTCGCAAGAGCTGTTGGGCTCTCGTTCCTGGAGTCGGAAGGCTATTATCATTGCGGCGGGCCATCCGCATAGAGCCGACCACTGTGTTGTAGCTTCAATGTAGCGATCGAACAACACTCCGCGTGAGCAACAAACACTCTTGCAAAAGTTGCCGTTTTCAACCCTCAAGGGCCTATTATTGTAATAAATTTGTACGTCGATGCATGCGCCATCGACGGCCAACTTCCCCGCTGGCTGCAGCTGGGTTGCACAATTCGCCAGCCTTTGTCGGCCGTGCATCAAAAGCGGTAACCGAGCTGGATTTTTTCGCAGATGCCAGTCCCCTTTGCTGGAAAATCCCGCAGCGATTGTCCACAGCTTTTACGTCTGCATTGTCTCGCAGCACGTGCGTTAGTGAAAGGGTTTACCAGTCCTGAATCGTGTCCGCGCCGCATGCGTGCGGCAATATGTATAGACCCTTTGCTGCCGCTACGCAGGAGCGCCGCAATATTGCACACTCGTGATGCACGGGTCGTTCTTCTTGTCTAAACGCAACCTAAATTAAATACTCCAGATTACACAATATATTGAGCGAATGCTGTGCAGTACTGTATTAGCATTCGTTCGAACAGTCGAAAACCCGATGGCCATTTTCTGTCTGCCTGTCTCACTTCAACGCACTCCTTTTGCACCGGCCTTCAATAGTGCCCGGCCTGGGACATTTGCTTGTCGTCCGTCAGGCTGTGCACGGTACAGTACTCTGCCAGAGAGCCCATATCCCGATGATTGAGGTCTGGGCGTGCGTCCAAATGGAGTCGGGCGGCACAATGCAGGAGCGGCCAATCATTGTGCTCCTGGCGTCCACTTCACCCGAAACCTCGCGGAAATGATCGCTCCTCTTCAACTCGCTCCGTGTGTGCCGCACGGATAGAAATGATTCCCCCAGCAGACATTTATGACCGCATCGCATCACGCCAGCGCCGCCGGCGATCCATCTGTTCCCGTATCCATCCATATCTGCAGTAGCAGGCGCCGCAGTTTACCCTGCCGCTCGTTCCTTTGCAGCTTCGGGGGATGTCGGCCGCAACCTCGCGACGAGCAGAAAAGAATCCACGAGGGCAACACTACCGTACAGCGCTTGTTTGTAGAGCCATCTTGACTACAGCACGCGCGCGTACCGTGTTCGGAAAGGGCAGGTTTCCCTTTCCTCTTGGTACAGTACTGTATCGAGGCGCGAGGTCCGTCACTCGCCATTTCGCGCAGGACTGCGCAGGACGACGCGGATTCTGTCACAGATTGCCAGGTCTCGACAATGAGCGACCTCTCGCCGACGCGCGTGGCGGCGGCGGACCGCGGCAAGGCGCACCGGCGGGTGCTCTCGGCCGGCCGCGTCATCCCTGCGCTCATGGCGGTCGGATTGCTGGCGCTGGTCTGCTGGGACGTGGCGACGGAGGGTCGGCTGATGGCGCGCATCCCGGCGCAGTTCCTCCAGGACGAGGGCTGGACGTCGTGGCACGCCGGCGAGCGCCTCGCGCTGCGGGACTTCCGCTTCGAGTCGGCGAACGCGAGCGCCGCCCCGCGCGCCGAGGTGCTGACGAACGCGACGGACTTCAACAAGACGGACGAGCACGAGGCGGGCTGCGTCGCCGGGGTCGCCGACCCGCACCGCATCTCGTACGCGTCGGACCACCGCTTCTACGCGATGCTGCGCGACATCGCGCCGCTGCCGCCGCCGGTCTTCCGAGGCAAGCACGCGCAGCTGTGCAACGACACCAACCGCGACGCGCGCAGGTTCAACTACTGCCTGCCGATCACGGGCCGGAAGGACGAACCGTACTGCTCGGCGCCCGACCGGCTCGACCTGCTGGCGCGCCAGTCGCGCGCCTCCATGTGCTACGGCAGCGTGCTGCACATGCTCATGGCCGACGTGTACAACGAGCTCGAGGACTTTGGCAACCACCCGCTGGTCGTGTACGGCACGCTGCTCGGCGCCATCCGCGACTCGTCCGTCATCTCGTTCACCGAGGACGCCGACATTTCGTACATCGCGATGAGCAAGCCGTTCATGAAGAGGCTGCAGGACAGGCTGCGGAGCAAGGGCTACCACATGTTCTTCCAAAATATCTGGCGCGTGTGCGTGGCGCCGACGCACCCGCTCGCGTCCAACCTGTACGACCCCGAGGCTCCGCTCGCGACCTTCATCTCGGTGCCGTACGTCGACCTGTACGCCATGGAGCGCGGCAACCGCAACGAGTGGCGGCTGCAGGAGACCAGGGATGGCCGGCGACTCCCCGACGAGGCGGTGCGGCCGTTCGCCAAGGTGCGCATCAACGGGCTCGAGTTCAACACGGTGCGCGACCCCATCGACTTCCTCACCAAGGAGTACGGCGACAACTTCATGACCCCCACGCCGCGCGAGTAGACTAGTAGGCGCACCACCACCACCATCACCACCACCCTCCTCCTCCACTTGTACCAGTAGCTAATAGCCATCCACGACCAGGTCCACAGTCAGTTGAAGTCTTTCGTCACCGATTCGCCTGTTATCGCGTTTTACACGAGACTTCAAAGTGGCCACACACTTGGTGTCACTATGGTGGGAGGAGCGCACGCGTGGCTCTAATTTAGGGCAAGTGGCGCGCCGAACCGCCCAACGCGTCCCTTCATTGCTGGCTTCAACCAACTTGGGAAAGCATGAGGCACAAGGAAAGCGTTGGTAACAGCGGGCGAAGCGGCGCGTGGCGGTCCGCCCACTCGCAATTCTGCCGCGCAGCCGACGGAGCGATGACGCCCAGGACGTTCGCGACGATCGCGCTGCCGCCGCCGCCGCTCGGCCCCGCGCGTTCGGCGCTGGCGCTTCAAGTCGCGCGCCGAGTCCAGCAGACGCGGAGCGGAACGGGCCGCGCGGTCGAGGGCCTCGCCAAGCGCATGAACGACACGGTGGTGCTGCTGCTCCTGCTTGCGGGCGTCGCGCTGGTCGTGGCCGACATCTACGCGCGACTCACCGATATGTCGGAGCGCGCGCTGGCCCACGGAGCGCCGAGCCTCCGGCGCGCGGCCGCGCTCGTCCTCCGGGCCGAGCAGGAGCCCGCCGAGGGCGAGTTTTAGCCGCTAACTTATGATGACGAATGAAAAAGAAGATCGTTTTTACCCCTCTTTTTGGTGAGTTCCGATGGCCAAGATTCAAACGGATAAGACGCTTGAGCGGCACATATCATTTGTTCTCGCGCGAATCAGCCGCGCGCTGCAACGCGCCACTTGAGTGTCGAGGACGCGCGCGGTCGACGCACGCGCGTGATGATACCGCCGCGAGCCGCGCGGTGATTGGCGACGCCGAATCTGGCCGTCCGGCGTCAAACCGGTGCTTTGGCTCTATGCGTTTCGATGGCTGGATTGCATGCATCCTTGGGGGCGGTCTTGCCACTTGGATGCTTGTTCACTGAGCGTGTTGTCGCTGGGATGAGTGTTCAGTGAACACCATTACTGAGCCGGAGCGCTGTCATCCATCCGCATTGCAGACGCTGGACATTCTTCATTCCATCCGCGCACACCTTGGCGAGCTGGCTCCCTCCTACTCTTAAGAAGTCGGACATCTACCACAATACAGGACCCTGACTCAGGACCTGAGGACCGGTGTTGTATTTCCCAGGTCCCTTCCGCCGACGACAAGTTGTGTCGACGACAACGAGCAGGCTAGGCTCCCTCCAGGCTCCAGGCGATGGCGGCCAAGGCGGGCGGCCGCGTGGCGCTGCGGCCGAACCAGCGGCTCTTCCTCGCGCTGCTAGCGGCGCTGGCGCTCGCAGTCGTCTCTCTGCTCTCGCTCCTGTCGCTCTGGCCGGCGCTGCCGGCGCAGAGCTTCGCGCGCGAGCAGCAGGTCCCTGACCGCACCATGACGCTCCGCGACCACCTGTTGGCCATCAAGTGGCCCGTGCCCACAGGCGCGTGCGTCCCCTCCGTCGTCAACGTCTCCAATCTCCCGCCGCTCCCCGAGACGGCCAGCGTGGACCTGGTCGCGCTGTACGAGGCGCTGAGCGACAAGGCGAGCGAGTTGCCGCCGCCGCCAGAGTTCCGCGGCGACCACATGAAGCTGTGCAACCCGGCGTACCACGAGATTTCCATGTGGGGGTACTGCCTCCCCATCAGAGGCCTGTCGCACAGCTCGCGATGCCGCAATAGCTCGGCCTGGAGCTGGCGCGCGCTTGTCGAGCTGGCCGCCAGCGGACAAGTCATGGACCGAGGCAGCTACCAGGACGGCGGTGCCGACGAGTACGACGAGGACGAGGACGGCGACGAGCGCGAGTACGCGGACACGGACCACGAGATGGAGGTGTACCGCGAGTACGACGACGAGGAAAAGGCGTACCGGCGGGACGAGGGCGATTTCGTCGACGACAGCGAGAATCCCCAGGAGGTCGGCGTCCGCTCGCCCTGCGTCTACTCGAGCGTACTGCACATGCTGCTGGTCGAGGTGTTCGACGCAGTGCGAGCCCACGGAATGGAGCCGGCGCTCGTGTTCGGCTCCATGCTAGGCGCCGTGCGGGACGAGTCCGTGATTCCGTTCACCGAGGACGTGGACATCGGGTTTCGCAAGAACCTCAAGAAGCGGCTCGTGATGAAGAAGGTCAAGGACGAGCTGTTCGCGCGCGGGTATCACATGTTCAAGGACTCCATCTACCGCGTGTGCGTCTCGCCGCTCCACCCGCTTGCGGGCTTCCTGTTCGACCGCAGCGTCTCCAGGAGGCGAAATTACCACGCGCCGTACGTGGACCTGTACCCGATGACCCCTGAGGACGACGGGGCCAGATGGGAGGTCGACCGGACGCACAACAGCAGCTACCGCGTCGAGCGCCGCGATTTCGAGCCGTACACCAAGGTCAAGGTCAACGGCGCGGAGTTCGACACACTCGCCAACCCGCACGCCTTCTTGCTCGAGGAGTACGGCCCGGACTACCTCATCCCCATGCCGCGGGCTTGAGAGCGCACGCAGCGCAAGTCGCCGTGAGCACCATAGAGACTGCAACCTGTTACAGTAGCTACAATACGCGAGTCTTTGAGACGAGTACACCAGAGTCGGTCTGTGTGTGCGTGAAAAGCAGCCGCTATGGCTTATCCTTGAAGCGGCATCAGCGCGTCAACGTTGCTGGGTGGCTGAGCATTCGTCGATTCCGCCTGGTGTGCGGCTGAAACGCGTCCAACGTTGCAGGGATCGATCTTTCTCGTGTCGCTTCAACTTGGCTTTGCGCCGACTTTTGAGATATTGGTAAGATCGCAAATTTACTTTATGTTTGTTTTTGTAGGATGTCCGTTATAATAAACCAAATATTCGTACATGCCGCGCGAAACAAAAAGGGACTAACTGGAGACGGCAGAAAGCGATGGCCGCCCCCGCGTCAGCCTTCGAGCTGTCTCCGCTCCGCGCCGTGCTTCCACACGCCCGACAGCGCGCTCTTGACCGTCTTCCACCCGGACGTCTTGTGGCGCGAGCTACCGGTACCGGTACTGGTTGATGCCGGGGCAGTCGCGAACCCTCCCTGCTCTCGATTGAGACGGTGCCTGGAGAAGCTCCGCGACTCACTGTGGCTCTTCTTCAGGCTTGTCACAGCTGTCGACAGCGCGCGGCCGAGGACTCCGCCGTGGGAGCTGACGACGCTGCCGGTGCTGCTGCTGCGCCGCCCCCTGGTCACGATGGCTGTCTGGTGGCGGTCGGACGCTTGCTGCTGCTCCATGATCTCGTCCGCGAGCGCGAACACGTCGTCGCGAATACGCAGGCGCCACTCCTCGTACGACGGCCAGTCCAGCATGCATAGGTGCAAGTCCTGGCCGCCGTCGACGTCCGTGAGCTTGAGCTGGCGCGCGCCTTCGCGTCCGGCCTCGACGCGCGTGACCTTCATGCGGAGCAGCAGGCTCTGTGGCGTGGCTTGCTCGTAGCGGTAGAGCCACAGATCTGGCGCCTTGTAGACGGCGAACACGCGCGTCCAGCAGTCCGGCAGGTTGGCCGAGTCGCGCTGCCAGTAGACCCAGTCGCTGAGCGCCGGCTGTCGGCGCGAGTCGAGGATGGCCACGTCGTCGTCGTCGTCGTCCCACAGCATCGCGAGCAGGTCGCTGGAGGTGGACGTGAGCTGCGTCGAGCTGAGCGAGTCGTTGGTGCTGCGCTCGGACGGCGACGACACGCGCTCGCTGGCGGACACGCGCTTGCGGCGCCTGGCCGAGCAGTTCGCGGTCGCGGCGGTCGAGACCGGGGACGCCGGCAGGAGCGCGGCCGGCGCGGCCATGCTCGAGAGCGCGATCACGCTCGCGCGCAGCTGCATCTGGTGGCTGTCGATCGACCACTGGCGCGGCAGCGCCGTGGTGCTGCGGCGCAGCGAGCGGCCGGTCGGCGGCAGCGGCAGCGGCGGTGGTGGGGCGCGCGGGCGCTGCATCTTGTCATTGCCGAGGGGCGGAATCGCGATTGGTCGGCGGTGCGGCTGCGCGCGCGGGAGCTCCGGAACAAGACCGGCGGCGGCTCGGGGGCGGGCGCTAGTACGCGAGGCGGAGAAATAACGGTCTTATCTCCGGCGGAAGGGGAGGCGAGAGACCGGATCGGATCGGCCGGCCGAACACTAAGGAAGGACACGGCGAGTGGCCGCCACGAAGGACTCGACACGCGGGAAATGCGGGTGTGGGGCGCCCAACAAGAAACTCGCGGAGAGTATTGTGCAAGTACCGGCGTGGGTAGGGGGAGGCTGATTCGGTACGGTCGGGAGCGACCGTTTGGGGAAGTGAACAGCCAGTACTTGTACTTGTGTACCGGAGGCTATACTGAGGTTGCGTCCTCCCCTCCTCCCCCACGGCAGACGAGACGGGCCACGGCCGGGTGTGTCCTGGTCTTGTTGTCGCTCGCGGGGTTGTGTTGGTTGTTTATCGTCGCGAGGGACGGGCAAGAGGCACGATGGCGCGATCTGATTGGCGCAAAAGAGGCACAGCGCGGCTCGGATGACTGAGGAACAGTACCTGGTTCTGGCACGATTACCATCATGGAGCGATTCGTGGCAAAACAGGAGAGGCGGGCATTTCGCTGCCAGTGCAGATTGACGGCGAGATCCTTCAATCGTACCGTGATTTGAAAATAGCCAGTAGCGTAGCCAGGGTAGATGGGCTCTCGGCTGAACAAGAGAAAAATGGAACGATGGAACATGCTCTGACCAACCCGCCATCCACTGTGCTTATGGCAATTGCGTGCTTGCGATTTCGCTCGGCGCCTTTCGTTGCTTGGAACCAAGATGGACGGCCAGTCATGCAGTCGCTGTTGCGGAGCGCGCGCGGCTCGAGGCGGCGACCTGATGCGGCGAGGACGCGTTCTAGTCGATACCAACACAAGCGACATTCACTTCTCATGTTCACACTGTTGACGCCGCTTGGGTCGGTCGGTGGCCTCGAAAGCGTTGCACGCGTCGTTCATAGACGTGCAAGCTGAGCTTCTAGTGTCTGCTAATACAGTTCATAGCGTTTTATTCCAAGCCGGCACAAATAAACAAACTGAGACAAGGTCGGCTTGGGCTGCGCCATGTGGAATTGCCGATCCTCAACCGTTCCGACCCTTGTGTATCAATCCCGCGGGATTGGCCTCGACGCTCTACGCGAGTTGGCCGCGCTGAAAGGGGCGCTGGCCGTGGTATCTGGATCACGTTTGAAATGCACGATAACTCGGGCATTGTAGTACTCGGCAAAGTTCTTTGAAAACAAGCGGCGCGCCAAGCCCTCGTCCATGCACGAGTCAATGCCACTTTGGTTCACAAGTCGTAGC
>JAADXX010000332.1:0-12500 GCA_023338025.1 Phytopythium oedochilum | reverse complement strand
GCGTGTTCTCCCGGTCGGCAAGGCGATTGTCCTCGCCCGCCACCCAGTCTGCACTCTCTCACACACGCACACACGCGCGCGCGCACATACACATATTATAGAGGCATACAGACACGCACGCACGCGCCGCGCATGTGCAGATACGAGAGGCCTAGAGACGCGGGGCGCGTAGTACCTGGCCGGTCTGAGCGGGCGGAGCGCGCCGCGCCGTTTCTGGTTTTCAAACGGGCAAAAAGGCGCGCGCGCAGGATCGGAACGCGCGCCGCTGCCGTGTCCTCGCGCGCTCGTGTCGTTTGCTTTTGCGGTTGCCGCGCCGGGGTTCTGGTTGCCGCAGCCCGTGTTTGGTTGTTGCCTCCGGTGTGGCTCGAGGTTTAAATTTTCATCCCGACCCCCACCCACCCACCCCGTCCCCCATGCGAGGTTTATCAGGCGATCGCAGGGAAAAACCTCTTGAGAATCCATTATCAGCAAAAACCTCGACGAGAAGGTTTATTGATTGCGGCCAGTGATTGGTGGTGAAAAGGTAGGTCTCGGGCAGGGGCAGGGGAAACGCGCCGACTGCGCACTGTGAGAACGCATACGACGTCACCATTCGCTCCAACTTGATCCAAAACCTGCGACAACAAATATTCAACCCGGCGGTGAAGCGGCCAAGCTCGCGGCGCCGCGTGTCGGTCGCGATGGAGCCGGGCAACGCGGACGCCGGCGTCACCTTCGGCGAGACGCTCACCCATCTCGGCGGGCTGCCGGCCGTCGGCGGCGTCGTGCTGCTGCTGCTGGTGCTGTACGTCGCGCTGGCCGAGTGGCTGCTCCCGAGGGGACGCGCGCAGCGCGCAGCGATGGCCCCGCGCCTGAAGAAGCGCCGCTGAAGCCGTCCGAGCGCCGAATCAGCGCGGCTGGGGCCGGCTGGAGAGCGCTACAGACACGGGCGCTTGCGAGGACCAAAGGGGCGAAGTGGAGCGGTCGCCAACCAGCCGAAGCGGCTGCATGCAATGGATTTCAAGCAGTAGGAACTCCGCGCGACCTTGACAAGTAATGCAAAGTAAGGGCATCGGTTCTGTGAGAGGGGTACACATTCACGTAGGCCGTGCGCAGAGTGCGTCGACGCCAACCGTGTGGCGGGCTCTCGTTTGTGTTGCCACGCGAGGTCGGTCGCCTCGTTGGGCTTCGTGGTTTGTACCTTGCATGCAGCAGCAACGGTGGTGCTCGCTGCTGGCTCGGAACGAATGGCGCCACCACGATCCAAGCGGTGCAGCATCGCGCTCGCTCGCTCAGGTGTCAGCGCCACACTCAGGCAGCCGGCGCCGCCCACGCACAGGTTTTGGCGGCTGCTGTACAGCGAGCCGAGCGCCGAGCGCCTCCCATCCGCACGGACGAGTACTGTAGACGTATCGGTCGCCGATATCGAAGCCGGTCGCCCCGAAGGGTCAACGATCCGCGCGGGTGTAGCCATTTGCTCGCCTTCTTATTCGCGCCTTTGGGCAGAAAGGGCAGCTCGGCGAGGAGGTGGAGCAAGGGTTCGCGGGTGGGGAAGGGGTCGCGGCGGGCAATCTGATATGTATGTGTATTCTTTTTCCACCAATGGAAAACGGTTACTGGTGTGTTTTATCCAATCATGTAAGGCATACGCAGATCTTTTGCCAGTCGCGCATAAAAGATCGGCGTGGTGGATCGTCTCCTCAAGGGCTCGGTGTTGTTCATCCTTGTCAACTGCCACCGAAACGCGAACATCAATGTGAGCCAGCACGCTGACGCACTTGACGCTGCAACAAGAGCAGGCAGCCTCCCAGCCTTGTACGAAACGTAAACACGGCGGGGGCTCGAAGAAGACGAACCGAATCAGACGAACTAAATCGCTGCGCTGAATTGGCTGGCTTAGCGAATGACCGAGATCGGTTTAACATGAAGGCCGCGTGTGAGGGCATACCAATACCTCGCACAGCGACCGTCGCGCTCGCATCTACTTCGCGTAATCTCGTAGGAGCGTGCGCGTGAGTCGACACTGGCGACGGAGCCAGCTCCTCATGCACTCTGCTCCTGCTCCTCGGCAGTCGCTAGCTTGCGGAGACGCTCGATCGTATGCCCGAGCGTCAGCCGCTTGGCAGGGTCGAACTCGAACATGGCCGTAAGAAGCGCACGCGCTTCGCCTTTGATGTCTCTCGGCAGAGGATACTCTTCGTTGGCGGTAAGCTTCAAGTAGATGGCGTCCGACGATAATTCATGGTACGGCATCTTGCCCGTCAACGCCGCGACGATGCAGCGTCCGAGAGAAAACACATCGCTCGCCTCGCTTTGCGCGACATAGAGGACTGATCTCGTTCCGTTTGCAGACAAACCAGGCGAGATGGCCTCCGGCGCCTTCCACCGACTCACGTCGTCGTCAGCACCCGGCACATGATTTTTTGACATCGCCGCGCTTCTGTACAGGTCTGAAATGCTGGTGATACCGAAGTCGGACAGCTTGGCTACCGGCGACGATGGGTCGTCGCCCCCGACGAGTAGGTTGCTGCTCTTCAGGTTGCTGTGCAGGATGTCGTGCTTGTGCAGGTGTTGCAGGCCGTACGCAGCCTGCAGGAAGAGCCTCCACAAGTGCTTCTTGCCGTACCTTGCAAAGTACTCGTTGAACGTCTTGAATCTCGCGTACTCGGTCACGATCAAGCTAGGCTTCACCGCGGAGTCCGAAACGTGGTTCGCGCCGAGCAGCTTGATCACGTTCGCGTGGTCGGGCATCCCGCACCATTTGCCGAGCAGCGTGAGGAGCTTGTCGCTACAGTTGCGCGTGATAATCTGCGCCTTCATAAGCACAGTCACGGTCTTGCCCTTCCACTGCAACTCGCCCGCCTTGGCTTGCCCAAACGTTCCGCGCTTGTCCGATACCGTTGTCGATGATGATCTAGACACAAGCTCCTGCGGAATGAACCACGGGTACGGCCTCCGCCCCTCACTGAAGCGGGGAATCTTGCGTTCAACGTCCTTGAGAAGCGCAAGGTCGTCGTCCCGGAGTGGGAAGCCTGGCCGTAACTCGCCATACTGAACTAGCGTGTCGAGCAGTGCGAGCGCCTCGGCATCCCCGTCAGGTCGCCACATACTCAAATGCTTGCACGAGTCGATTGCACGCTGAGCTATTGTGGCTCGGTGTTCGGCGACAAGATCCAAAGTCAAAGCCGTCCAATCGAATGCTGGAGCCTCGCCAGCAACGGCATCGGTCTCAGTGGAGTCGACACCAGAAGCCAACAGCGACTCGAACACACCTCGGAGTTCGGTGGGGAACGCTTCCAGCTCTTTCAGGAACACGTAGTTGGTCGCCAGCTGCATCAGCGGCCTCTTGTCGGCTTGGTGCCTCACCACAGAGTCAAATCGCGAGAGGTACTGCAAGAATAGAAAGGAATAGTAGCTACTTCCCTTCTGGCCGGATGGGAAAGCTCGGGCCAGCTCTCCCCAAAGGCGTTGAAAGAGCGCGAGGACAGCGCCAGCGATCGTCGCGAGCGCATACGTGTGGCTGCAGCGCTCCTTGACCTTTTCCAGCTTTGCGTACACCGTGTCTGGCCGGTAGTCCACGAAACAAAGGCCTTCACGAGCGATGGAGGGCTTCTTGCCAGCAAAGTCGGCGAGCCGTTGGATAATTTGAGGCATTCGCATTCGTTCGCTCGGCTCGAACTTGCACATGCGGGTCACGAGCTCCCACTGGGCTTCGGAGAACTCGGGAGGCTGAATAGGGGGAGTTCCTTGCCTGACATGATGAGCGATTACAGGACGGTAGAGATCTCCCCAAGGCAATACGCGTCCAATCACCTGGAGAATGCACATCCCGAACGAGTAAATATCCGACTCGAACGTTGGTGTGTCTCCCGGCATGTAGACCTCTTCCTTCGGCTTGTTGCCGCCCTCTTGAGGAGGCTTCTTCTTCGGCAGGCACTCTGGAGCAACCCAGTTCAAAGCACCCGTGCGCCAGCCGGGTTTGAGCCGCCTGCGGAAGCTCAGTCCAAAGTCGCTGATCTTGGCCAAGCCGTCGCTCCCAATCAGGATGTTGTCGCCTTTCAGGTCTCCGTGGATGACATCGCATTCGTGGAGGTACTGAAGCCCCAACGCAGCTTCATACAGCTTCTTCCACGCTTCTCGACTTGCCGTCTCCCATTTTTTGCCGCCCACTGGAATCTGCTCGCGCGGAATGTATCCATGGTCCAATTTGCCTTTCTCCGCAAACTCGCACACAAAGAACCGCTGGAGGACCGCAGACGGTTCTGGCTGTTCGGTGCTTGTGTCATTTGAGGACGACACCAAAGAGGGCGTGTCATCTGCTTCCATTTTCTTGCAAGAGCATACCTCTGTTGGGATGTGGCACGCGCAGAAGAGCTTGACAATGTGCGGATGGTTCAGTCGTGACCACACATCCGCCTCGTTCATGAAGACAGTGAGAGAAGTGACAGACGGATCGCCTGCCGCATGCGACACCGACGTGGTACTCTCCGCCGCTTTGCGTGCAACGACATCGTCGCTCTCCGTGATCGCCACAACTTTTATGGCGGCCTTCATCTGCCGCTGCGATCCTTGATGGACGCACCCGAACCCACCTTTAGCCAATCGATCTGCAGGTTCGAGCTTCACGTCGTAAGGCGGCGTGAACCAGGCCGGCAGGTAGTCAACACCGTCGCCGACACTCGCCTTGGCGTTGAGGACTGCACGCTCGAACGCGCTAATGGCATCGGGTCTGTAGCTGCTGCGGTGCTTTAGCATCTCATACTGCAGACACATGAAGAACTTGTACGGCTTGGCACCCGATTGGGACGACAACTCCGCGCACTTGTCCATCAGCTGGTCTTCTTGGATCACGCGGTGCTTTTGCCACTGCTTGTTCCAATCACTATGTTTTGGCGCGCCAAGCTGGTCCACGATGCGGTCGATCTCGTTCGCGATGTCCTCTACCCGATCCGATAGGTGGCGGCACGCTACAAGCCGGAGTACCTCGTCCACTTTCTTGTCGAGTGCTGCGTCGACCAAGTCCTCAAATGACTGCCATACGTTTTGGAGACGCCGCAGCACCCAGTTGTCGTGTGCACGGTCGGTCTTCGTGTACCAGTCGAGCAGTTTTTCCAGGCGATCCGTGAGCGCCAGAAGCATGCCTGTGCTGCCGGAGCTATCGCTTGAATCCTTCAGAACTTGTTGTCGCTCTGAGAGGGTCGATCTCAACCTTTTTTCGTCGGAATTCTTGGCTTTATCGCGGTTCATAATGATCTTGAGGCGCTCTTGAACAACGGCCACGCGCAGCCGCCTGGCTGGTTCCGCCCGGCACATGTCAACGACCAATTGCCACGCTTCATCTTCTTTTACCGTTGCGTGTTGGCGGACAGTCTCGTCCCATTCGTCGCTCGAAGTTGCCGGTGGCTGCTGATTGTTCCCGTTCGAGCTGCAGTAGGATGCCAGGATGCATTTACCGAGGCTGTAAATATCTGCCATCAGCGATTCTTTCACTTCTTTCACGCTGCCGTCTCGAACTTCTGGGGCGACCCAGTGGGCATCCAAGTCATAATGACCGAGCAGCCGCGCGACGCCTTGAAACCCGATATCACCCAGCTTCGCTTTCCCATCACTGCCAATCACCAAGTTGGTCGGCTTGATGTTCCCATGCGCTTGTGACCTGTTGTGCAGGTGGTGCAGGCCAGTCACGGCTTCGGCAAATAAACGCCAGCGCTCTGTCGCGTTCTCTTTGGTCCGAAAGAACACCTCGAAGTTACCCTTCACCGCGCGCTCACACACTAGCAGTAGCGGTGAGCCGGCGTGGCAAGCTCCATACAGTCGAAGAATGTGCGAGTTATCGGCGTCAAACCATCGATCAGCGCACGCTCGGAACGCTGCGACGACTTCTTTACGTTTGCAACCAGGTGGAAGCGCCATGCTCTTGACAGCCACCTTCGTCCCACCAAGCTCCAAATTCGACTGCCATATTGCTGGGTAGACCGTCGCATACACGCCCTCGCCGATGATCTTTACATGTTGCGGTTGCTGCACTTCTTCACGCCGCATATACCAATCCGAAACCGGCACATCGAAATCGGCGCTACAGCAGCTAAGCTCAGGCCCTTCACGCGCGACCTTATTCACGAGTGCTTGGATAGCTCGGCAATGCTCTCTAGTGTAGTCGTCGTCTCGGCGTCGAATTTTAGCCACGAACGCCAGCGACACCACTGCCTCTTCAATCTCCTCGTTCGATCCACCACTGCAAAGGCTTTTCGCAGACTGCGATTGTAGCCCTTCCACGAATCTCATGAACTGTACTCCGTGGCCTGGTTCGTCCTCATGCGAGTCGGAGACCTGCTCATCCCTCGATGAAGGCAGGAGCCTCAGAAGCCTCTCGAGTCGTTCGCAAATGTGTTTTTTCTCATTCAGGAATGATCGCCGTGATGCCAGACGCAGCAGCACGTGTTTGCGATCCACGTGGCGACGCAAGAACTCGTGCCACCGCCCAAGCGTGGCCACAAACTCGGGCAAAACCTCGCCCTCGCCCACAACCGCGTCTTCCTCGAGTGACGTCAGCTTTTTCCAGACGTGGGAGAGCAAGTTGAGCACTCGTCGACACTCGAACTCGTTCTCCGGAAGGAAATTATTGGCCAACAGAGTCTCCAGCGATGATAGCTCCTCGCGAACCGTTTGGGCAGTACCGGGAATCAGGAATTTATCAAGTTGGGAGTCATCTCGACGAACAACAGGGCGAGCGTCGATTTTAGGTCTGTCGATGCCGACCCATAGCCGAACCAGTTGTTGGACTACTTGGGCCGGTCGAAGCCGGGTTGCTTGATCATACGCACACATGTTCACGACCGCTTTCCACTCTTCCTCGGTGATGTTGCTGGGCTTGTCTGGAAGACGTTTCAGCTCCCAAACGTTGTGCCGCACAGCTTCGGCGAGCTCGACATCACCCCAGGGCTGTTTTTTTGTTGCTGCCTCGATGATTGTCATGCCAAGTGCGTAAATATCTGCCGGTATCAAACACCGCGGGTCGGCCTGTTGATCGGACAAGATCATCACGGATGCCACGCCCGATTCATCAGTCGCAGCAGACGTCGACATGGGCGTGGCAATTTCGCCTGGTAAGCTCGATGCTCCATCCGTCGCTGGCTTCTCTGTTGTCCCGAGCAGCTCGGGGGCCGTCCACCGGATAGAAGGGTCGGCGACGCTCCGATCAGAGAGGCTAAACAATCGGAAATTGCCAAGCTTTGCCATGCGATTGTTCTTGCTCCACAGAATGTTCGCCGCCCTGATATCACCGTGGACCATTTGCACGTTGTAAAGGTAGATGAGTCCGGAGGCTGCATGCACCAACGCCGTCTGCCAAGGAACGTTGAATCGGATGGCATCGCTCAACGACTTATCCATCGTCTCGGTCACGATAAACAAGTGGCCAACATGGTACGCCCCGTGCATCTGGACGACGTTCGGATGGGTCAACCGGAACCACTTCCCGACGTTTTGCTGAAATTCGAGCATCGCTTCCTCGTCTCGTGGGTCCTGGAGATAAGCGATGTCTACAGGAATGGTGCCACCTTCCCTTCGCTTCCAGACTCCGCAGCGCTTCGAGATACCACGCACACCGGCAGGATAAGCACTCGTAGCCTTTGTCGCTCTCAGTTCGTGGATCTCGATCTCATACCATGGGATAAACCACGGAGGAGGTTGGGTGTCGAACACATAGCTGCGCTCGTAATCCGTCATGAGCTTCTTGAGAGTCTGCCTGTGGGTCTCCGTGTAGCCACGCGCTGCCTCCATGCTGAGCTCATATTGAAGAAGTCCGAGGATTTCGCCGCGCTCTGTCCCGGCTCCCGTCGACTCCAGAGCGTTTTGAATCGTTTCAATTGCGCCATCCAGCTGGCGGCTTCGCGCATCCTCCCACTTAGATCCCCACGAGAAAGCGTCATCGACCTCTTTCACACTGGCGAGCATCGAGACCATCGAGCCAATATCAGCGCACAACTCCTTCAACTGGTCCAGGAGATATCGTGTCGCGAGACTCGCTACCGCCTTAATAGGAACTCGCTCGAAGTGATCTTGGAAGACTTGAAGGGCCCGGATCATCCGTTCCAATGATGTTTTGTAAGAATCAACAGCGTTGGCCGCGGAGGCACCGTAGAGAGCGTGCAAACCGTAGAGAGCGTGCACTTCCGATACACGGTCAATCGCGTAGTGGATCAAATGCGCGTCTGACCCGAACTGTTCTTTGAGTGAAGTGAGTGCCTCAATCTTTCGGTTTGCTTCCACTTGCCCGGGTGTAGCCGTCTCCGTAGCTGACACGTCTTCCGTTGGAACTGCAGACGGAGGCACCAGCTTCTCTCTGATGTCCAAGGTCAGATCTTCGCCGCTCTTTATGTCGTATTCAGGTGTAGCCGTCTCTGAAGCTGGCACGTCTTCAGTTGGAACCGCAGCCACTTCCTCTCTGATTTCCAAGGTCAGATCTTCACCGCTCTTCATGTCGTATTCTTCATCTGGGAGCATTCGAGGAATCATCGACGCCGTCGAATCTTGCGCAGGGAAGTAGCCGAACGAGTGCTCAACACGAGCTTCTGACACGGAGAAATCGTGCGCATCGCCAATCGGTGCATCGCCAAACCTGGTGACCTCCAAATGCTCTCGGGATGCGTGTCTCGCAATAGAGTCTAGCCAGTCGACAGCGGCACCAATGCCGATTCGATCCGCAGGGTCGAACGCGCACATCTGCTTGACGAGCTCCCACTCGCCATCGTTCAGCAGCTCAGGTTGCGGGGGCAGACGCCCTTTCTTCACGTGGAACTTGACTGCAGCGTCAGGCAAATTCGGCCCCCAGGGAGGTTGACCAGACACAGCCTCGATGATACACATGCCGAGCGAGAAAATGTCCGATGAGAACGTCGCCTTGCCTCCGGACAAGCATTCAGGAGCCTTCCACCGTGTCGCCCCCTCGACGAAAAATGCTGGCATGTCCGAAGCCAGCCTGCTCACACCGAAGTCTGTGAGCTTGCCGACGCCGTCGTCGCCAATGAGAATGTTGTTAGCCTTTATGTCTGCGTGCACGATACCTTTCTCGTGCACAAACTGGACGCCACGCGCAGCGTCGCGGAGAAGTCTCCAGATTGTGCTCGTCTCCACCGTGTCTCGTGTCTGTAGCCACTCACTCAACGATCCACGACTGGCGTACTCGCACACGAAGAACTGGGGCGAGTCAACGCTATTCGCCCCAAACAATGTCGCAATATTAGGGTGAGAGCTGACTGAGGCCCACAGGTTGCCTTCACGAAGAACGTCGTCTCGACCCCTTTCTTCGTCATCGCCATTCACGATCTTGACTGCCACGTCGGAACGTTTCCATCTCCCGCGGCGAACAGTCCCAAACCCGCCGGCACCGATCAGATCACCCAGCTCCACTTCACTTTGTGGGATGAAGCGACAAGATGCTTGCTGAAGGATATCATCTTTGCGATGTCGAGCATCCTCCTCCTCCTCCTCAGCAAGCGTCGCACTGACTTCTGACCCATCAACGCTTGGCACATCGGGTCCTGGGTTCTCACTTGACAGTAGCAGCGAAGGGGACGACTTGTCGGTTTGATTCCAAGGCTCATGGACGTTGACTTCTCCAGTCGCGAGACAGAATTCCTCGAATCGCGTCGCCAAGTCCGATGCAGATGGAAACTGGCCCAACGGCGCGGCCGCGAAAGAGTCGAAGTACTGCAACGCTTCATCACTCGATGAAATCCCGGAACCTTCTTCGGTGTGCTCCAGTCGAATGGCACGCTCCAAGAGAATTCGCACAACATCTGCAAACTCGCGCACATTCTGCTCAACCATCGCCGATTCGTCGTGCGTCGTGCCGCTCTTGCCTTTGGTCGCGTCTGTCCCCGTCGCCAGCGTCAACAGCAGGTGTCTCGACACGAGACCCGACGAATCGAGAGCGAGCAAGCCGGATGGGCCAGCGCGTAGCGTGTCAACCCGGAGATGCTCGTACAAGAGTCCACAGTCGTGGATGAACTGTAGCGATAGCGCGCAGTCGCGAAGCGCCAACCAACTCAATGGCAGTCTGAACCCTTCACCCTCGAGGAGTAGAGGCTCCGAGCGTTTGCGGAGCATGAACTTCCGGCCGATGTGACAGGCGCCGATCCAGGGCACAATGAGTGGATGCTTCAGTCTGCTCAGTAGAGCCGCCTCGTGTAGACACCACTGGTCATCGTCGACGGCATGCTCCGGCATGTACTCGACACTAACAGACACGCCGCGCCACAGAGCAGATCCCGAGTCGCCTTCGGTGGAGACGACGATGTCGTTTGGCCCGACGAACCACCCAGGGAGGCTCACCAGAACGGAACCGCTCCTCTGCTCGAGTTCGCTCAATGTCCTAGTCACAGCATCCGCCTCCCCGTCCACGTAGATGTTCCCGTGCGCAGCCACGTCTGCCTTGAGAACGGTCATCAGATCTAAAAGCTCATTCCGGCCGTAGAGAGGTGCTTGGTCGGTGCTAAGCCCCTCTTGCAGTCCTTCCTCGCTCTTCTCGGCAGACAGCTCGGTTTCAAGCCGCTCGAGTCGCTTCTGTCGCTCCTCGCGGAGCACGCGGCGCCAGTCCGCGTCGCTGGTATCGTCAACCCCCCAGACAGTCGCCAGTCGCTTCAGCGTCTCGTACAGCCGCGACACAAGCTGCACGAGTCGCCCGGTCTGCGCCAGCCTGGCCAGCCCGCGCGTCTCCCGCTCACAGGCGCAGATCTGGCGCACCAGCCGCTCGACGCGCTTTCCGTCGCCGGCGCCGACCGCTGCGGGACTGTCGAGCGCGTCCGCGAGCCTCCACAGTCGGCGGATCGCTTCGTCGCCCACGCACTCGCCGGGTCGATAGTCGCCTCCACGCTCGCCCGCGACCTGCGCCGAGTGCCAGCGACTCGACGGGTCCACGAGCGGGTCCACGCGCTCGCTCCACCAGCGCGAACGGGGCTCCGCCGCCATCGCGCGCCTCGTTCTTCTTCTCCCCCCGGCGCTCGCTCGCGTTCTGGGGGAGGAGCGAGCGATCTTTCTTTTGTGTGCAGTAAATCATGGGCGGGAAGCTTCGGATTCTCATTGGGCGAGCCAAACCACCACCGCATCCTCATCCAGCGTGTGGAGCCCCGACGCGCGGCTATGCAGACCGCCGTGGAGACGGAGGATGGCCAGAGCTGTGCGGGCGATCTGGCCTCCGCATGGACGCGGAAGCGCCTCCACCCGACCGCGGCGCTCCATTGCTGTGGCCGATAGACGCAGCAAGTTGCTGTCAGCAAGGCGACCTCGGCGGTGTGGAGCGCTTCAACGGATGGTCTACATCTCCATCTGGAACGCGTTGCATTCACCAGTCGACCAGATGAAGCAATCAAGCCGGAAACCACCGCGAAGAGCGGGCAGAGTTGGTGGTGAGCGCTGTGAACAGCGGACATGAAGGCGACTCACAACCAGACACCGCACCAGTAGAGTCGAGTGCATCGTCGACAGGTGCGTCTCTCGGGTCAATCCTGACCCGACCCGAGCGCCGAGGAGGACTGCTGGCTTGGTCATCGACATGTCGATGGCACGGCTTAGAGGGGACGCGGTGGCAATGGCCGATACAGGAGGAAGCACAGAGAGCAAGCCACTGACTGTCGGATGAGCCGTAGGGAGTTGCGTGGCAACGAACGCAGTTGGCGAGGGACACGAAGAGAGACGACATGTAAAGGCCGGGAGTTGCAGAGGGCAGCTATGCGACCTCGGTACAACGCCCCCTCCCCCCAAGCAAGCATTTCTGTGCGATGGGGCTTGTGTTGAACACTGTCGATGCAGGTCTGGTTGACGCCAGCGAGATCGCGATTGGGATTTGCAGGATGGTTCGGTGGCAGCGCTTTTCCGGCGTCCCACGTTTTGAAGAGCCACGACGACTTGGGGCACACATTGTGACTCACAAATTGTGAGTCACAATTTGTGAGTGGCAAGGCGGCAGCTCTCGGAGAGTACCGAAGGCGAAGCCACGGGCTCCTGCATATATGTATTTAGTTGTCAACTTCTCTACAGATCAGTACGTACGTAGTTGAACCATTCGTCGGCTGGTCCTGATCCTCGTATTCGAAAGCCTCCAATCCCAGGACGGGCGTCGCGTTTGCGTGTCACGTCGGCGTCAACTTGGACTCCAAGTTGACGCCGAGTCGGACTGACAGCATCGGAGCTGCTGGCCCGTGCTGTACGGCGGGATAACCACCGTCTGCTTTTTGCGACCGGAGAGCGATGCCTGTCGCGCTCAGTCCCTAATCCGACCACTCGGCGGCATTCGGCTCACGATGACGAGTAGCAGCGCAAAATCGCCACCTCCAGAGACGTCCAAGAAGGCGCCAGCCACGCTCTCGCTGGTCCTCCGGTCGGCGTTCACGGCCTCCGTCGCGCTCGCCCTCGCTGTCGTCGCTGCCGCCTCGGCGCTCGCGCTCTATGGGACGCACGGCGGCGTCTTCCAGCACCACAATGCGCGCATCGTCGACCGACTCGTGAGCGCCACCGAGGGT
>JAADXX010000331.1:0-29421 GCA_023338025.1 Phytopythium oedochilum | reverse complement strand
GTTTGTTTGATTGTGTCTGTGTCTGTGTCTGTGTCTGTGTCTGTGTCTGTGTCTGTGTGTGTATGTGTGTGTGTATGTGTGTGTGTATGTGGCGCCAAGCTCGACAGCGGGGCCGTCCGACGCGTTTCGTTGCGTGGAGTGCACGCGCATGCAGCCGCGTCGCCGTCGCGCGGTAGGTCTCGACCCCAAGGATGAATGGCCGGCGGCCGCGGTCCCATCACAGGTTGGGCGGACGGCAACGCCCGGAAATTTCGACTGTTCAAGCAACGGAATGTAGGACTGTTGACAGAGAGTGAGTGCAGAGGTAGACGATCGTGACATAGCGAGCTACGACAGGAGCACCACTGCGCCAGATACTTTTCAAGTAGAGCCCACTTTGTCAACTCTGTTTTGACGTTCGACCCTGAGTGTAGGTCGTGATCACGCAGCAGCGGGCGGCGTCAACATGAAGTTATTGCTCCGTGGTTTACCATTCTTGTCATAATGAGTGGTCTGGCTAATCGCATGCTATATTTTCACAAACTTCAGCATAATATTCTCTCCAAAATGAATATCTAGTGCGAATAATATGCTATCTGACGTGATATCCTGGAAACCATCCCACTCCAACGTCACCCGAAAACGCCGCAACCGAGTCGGTCGTGGCGTCAAGTCGCAGAACCGGGGCAACCTGCTGACTGCGCGCCCCGCAGTCAAGGCCCCGTCTCTCGCCGGTTGCGCGCTCGGCCGATGACCGACCAGCTGCTTGGTCGGACTCATCCCCCCGCAAGAACAAGAAACAAGAAGCAACTCGCTTCCGGGCCATCAGATCGGAATTTGCTTCGCGTCCGCAAGTCGCGGCCGTCCGCAGGTTACGCGTCGTCCGCAGGTCCGTCCTTCCGTCCCGATCGCATCCATGGACGCCAAGCCGCCGGCCGCGCCCCGCAAGCTCCGCAAGGCGTGCTCGCTGCCCTCGTGCTCGCAGCTGCCCGGCCAGTGCATGCACTGCGCGTGCGACGGCCGCTGCGGGGTCCACCCGGCCGGCCGCTGCGGCGCGCGGCGCGAGGGCAACGGCCGCAGCTGCAAGCGCGCGGGCTGTCCGCGCGACGACCGCTGCGTGCACAGCAACCGCGCGACGTGCTGCCACTGCCGCAACCTCGTGTCCACGAACGGCCGGGCCGCGCGCTTGGGGGCCGCGGACGGGGTCCCCACCCTCGTCCCCGTCCCCGTCCCCACGCCGCCGGCCCTCGTCCGCAAGCGGACCCGCAGCGGGTCCCCCGTCCGGTCCCCCGTCCGTCCCCTCGGGCCGGAATTCCCAGAGCAGTTTGCGTCCGCGGGCGCCGCCGACAAGAAGCCGCGGCCGTCGCCGAGTGCTCTGGACGCGCTGGACGCTCTGGACGCGCTGGACGCGGACGCCGACCTGCGCGCCTTCCTGCGCGCCGCCGACCTGGACACGCTGGACGCGCTGGACGACCGCGCGCTGAGCGAGTGCGCGCAGTGGCGCGCGCGCCGCGAGGCCTGCAACCTCGTGGTGCTCGTGGCCGGCGCGCAGTTCAACCTGCACAAGCACCCGATGCTGCTCGAGAGCGCGCTGCTGCACCGGCGGGCGCGCCCGCTGGCCGCGGCCGGCCACCACGCGCCGGTGCTGGCGCTGCCGGCCTTCCCGGGCGGCGCGCGCGCCTTCGAGGCGCTCTGCGTCTTCGCCTACTCGGGCGAGCTGCCGCTGCCGCCGTCCGCGCCGCTGGCGGCCGTCGCGGCGCTCGCGCGGGCCGCGCAGCACCTCGAGATGCGCTCGGGCCCGGAAATCCAGAGCAAGATCCTGGCCTTCGCGCGCGCCCGGCGGCTGGCCGGCGACGCGACTCCTCTGGACGAAATCGTGGCCGCGGCCGAAGCCCTGGACGCCGCCCCGGCCTGCGCGCCGCTGGCCGCCGCCTGCGTGGACGCCGCGGCCGCGCGCGTGGCGGCCCGACCCACTGCGGACGCGCTGGCCTCGCTGCTCCGGCTGCCGTCCGCGCGCTTCGTGGACGCCACGCAGCGGCTCGTGCGCGCGGCCGGGCTGGCGGACGGCGCCGTGCTCGAGGGCCTGTGCCTGCAGGCGCAGCTCGCGCAGCTGCACCGGTCGCTGGCGGCCGGCCGGACGCTGGACGAGGCCGCGGCCGAGTGCCTCGCGCTGCTGACCGTCCCCTCCGTCCCCTCCGTCCCCTCGGCCGACCTGGGGGCCCCCGCGGACCGGATGCTCTGGAAAATGATGCTGGAGGACGAGGACGAGGCTGCGGATGCCGCCGGATCGGACGCGGACGCGGGCCGCGAGCTGCTGGACGACGACGCGCTGTGCTTGGCGGTGTTCGCGCCCGCGTCGGCGCTGGCGCCTAGTTTCGTCGTCTAGGTTAGGTGCGTGTAGATTAGGCTTCAACACGGCTACATTATTCTATGAACCTTCTTGATATAGGCGCAACCGCCTAGCAGCGTCGTCGCGGCCTACCTGAACTCCCTCGGTCGCTTCAACCGGGTCTACCTACCCCACACCACCAGTGGAAGCGATCCGCCTCATCGATTCTCGCACTCACTGACCGACTGGAAGCTCCACAACCAGCCAACCGACCGACCGACCTAATGACGGACCGACGGACCTACGTAGTGACGGAGCCTACTCCTTCTTGGGCTTGGTCTCGGCGGCGGCGGCGGCCTTGTCGACGTAGGGGAAGCTCGAGTAGACGGCCATGCTGAAGGCGACGAGCGCGGCGGCGATGAAGACCTCGCGCGGTAGCACGGCGCCGTAGACGACCGACTCGACGAAGGCCGTGAAGGCGATGCCGCAGATGAGCGCGAAGGACTTGAGCACGCCGCCCACGTGCTTGGTGACGGTGCCGACGAGCAGCCCGCCGAGCGCGTTGCTGACGACCGGGATGAGCGTGTAGGCGTCGCAGCCCTCGAGCGCGCCGCTGAGCGACTGCAGCGCCTTGACCGCGGGCGACTCGTCGTTCGGCGTCTTGGCGATCGTGCTCCAGACGGACGGCAGCAGCAGGAAGAGGCTGCCGTAGAGCGACAGCTCCATGGTCACAAGCGCCGCGTCGCGCTTGTGCTGCTGCATGGAGCGCTGCGTGATGGCGGCGCCGAGACCGGAGAGCAAGGACGCGAGCAGCACGGGCACGAGTCCGAACTCGACCGACATGGCGGGCGCCGTGGCGCCATCAGTAGACTTGGACGCGTCCTTGGAGAGCGAGAGGAGCATGGCGGCGCCCAGCAGCGTGAGCATCGACAGGCACTGCGCGAGCGAGTACTTGGTGCCGATGAGCAGGTGGATGAAGAGCGCCGACCAGAGCAGCTTGGTCTGGTTGAGCAGGTTGAACACGATGGACGGCAGGTGCTGGTACGCCACCTGGATGAGCACGTTCTGCACCGCGTAGGTGCACGCCGGGAGCCCCGAGGCCTCGAGCGACTCGCGCAGCGTCCACCGCTTGGCCACCGCGCCGAGCGAGCCGGAGGACGCCAGCGTGAGCGCCGCCAGCAGCAGCTTGCACGCCTCGCACGCGATCACGAGCACGGACGAGTTCTTGACGCCGGACGCGAACTCCTTGAACAGGATCGGCTGCAGACCGAACTGCACGGCCAGCAGCGCCATGGCCGCGTAGCCGATCGCGGCCGAGGACGAGGACGAGGACGAGGGCGAGGAGGGCGGGGCCATGGCGGTCTGGGCACTGGCGCGGTGGGGGAAGCGGGGGAATCGCCGACTGACGACGAGGTCGGTCGCTTGGAAGTGGTGTGTACAGCAGTGGCGAGGAGCTCCGAGCGCGTCATGTGGGACGAGTTATCTATTCTCGCAGGTTGTATGATGCTGAAATTCGAAATTAGAGGTATCGGTATCGACGGGTATAGAAAGATGCAGGTCGATAGCAAGCGATCAAGTGGGACCATGGGTGTGGCGCGCTTGGTGCCAACACAGTCATCGGATTGCCGCGTGCAGAGACCTCGAGGCATACTCACGGCAAGTGTCGAGTGGTGGCGGGCGAAACGCGGCGCTCGGGCGGATGATTACTTGGAGTCGTCGCCGCTTGGTGTCGTGTCGACGCGACGGCTCGCCTCGCCTCAAGTGTGAGACCGAGCCATTCGGCGGCAGCTTCACTGTAGAGCGTTGGCAAAGAGGTAGATCGAGCGCTTCAGGATCACAGAGAAGAAGTGGCCGTGAATCAAGCAGAATGCATACTGCATACTGCATCAAAGCGTCGAGATTGACACGCAAAACCGGTATATTACCAGTTTGAAAAACTGATAGCCAAAACCGGTATATTACTGGATAAATAAAAATAAACGGTATGGTACCGGTTTGAAACGGCTGACAAACATAACCGGTATAGTTCACAGCCTGTGTCTTCTGTCGTCTTCAACTCGTCCCTCCGCCTAACGCTCGTTCGACGCTATGCATCCGCCAGACGGAGCGCGGAGCTGTGGCCGAGCTCTCTCGGTGGCGCTGGCGACGTTCCGCAGCACTGTCCGTCCCCGTTCGCCAGCGCATTCGAACAGTCCGACTTGGCCGGCGAACGCTGGGGTCTGTCTCTGTCAGACACGGCTCTCCACCGACGCCACCGACTCGACAAGCAGCCGAAAGTATCAATGCCACGTCAGAACGACCAGAAGGCGGCCACACGCGCTGCATGCGACCACAAGAAGCGCCTTCCGATCGAAACCAAGTCATAGCCGCGCTCTCCACCGATCGGATTGGCGCAAAATCATTCAAAACGATGCGTGATTCGCTATAATCCTGATCTACATTCCCATGATTGGTCAAAATAACTCACGAAAGCTCAGACATGGCCAGCGTGGCGTCCGAACCGTGAACGGCCCGACGGGGATGCGTGCGGTACATCAACTCGTCCAGGTCCGTCGCCGACCTCCTGGGTCTCCTGCTGCTGCTCCGGCCGCGTCCGCCGCATCACCAGCCTCACTATCGCATCGGCGGCCTCGCGCACACGTCCCAGTCCGTCCCAGCGCCTCCGAGCCGCTCCTGCAGCCATGGGCGAGGTCGACCACGACCTGGAAGGCGCGTCCGTCGGCACCATCATCGCCACGGGGCTGCTGCTCGGCGTCGTGCACGTGATCACCGGCCCGGACCACCTGAGCGCGCTCATCGTGCTGAGCGCCGGCAGCTCGTGGCGCTCGTGCCAGCTCGGCATGCGCTGGGGCTGCGGCCACTCGGCGGCGCTCATCGTGCTCACCGTCATCTTCCTCGCCGTGGACCAGGGCATCGACCTCGACACGTTCGGCACCTACTGCGACTTTGTCGTCGGGCTCCTCATGATGGCGCTCGGTGTCTGGAGCTTAACGCACTACCTGCGCGTGCGCCGCGCCGTCAAGGACGCCAGGGACAAGGAGGTCGTGCTCGACAGCGTCGAGCAGGGCGACGTGCAGCTCTCGACCGTCGGAGAGCACGCCGAGACGCCCAAAGCCACGCTCCACATGGCGGTCGAGACGCCATCACCGACAGGACTGGGCGGTCACGACCACCACCACGCCCACGACTTGTCGGACGGGTCCAAGACGACGACCATGTGCTTCGGCAAGCTGCGCGCGCCGGACATCAAGAACCCGCGCACGCAGAAGATCGCGTCCTTCGGGTACGGCCTCGTGCACGGCCTGGCGGGCACGGGCGGCGTGCTCGGCGTGCTCCCGGCCGTCATGCTCGACAGCTGGGGCAAGTCCATGGCGTACATCCTGGCCTTCTCCGTCGCGTCCATCTTCATCATGGGCGTGTTCGCCGCCGTCTACGGCGAGGTGACGGGCCGCATCGCCAGCGGCTCGGACGCGCTCGTGTACCGCGTCGGCATCTTCTCGTCGCTCGTGTCGCTCGTCGTCGGCGTGCTCTGGGTCGTGCTCGTCGCCACCGACCAGCTCGACGCCGTCTTCGGCTGAGGCGCGCGCACCCGCCAGCCGGCGGCCACCGCCGCCTGCGCCGAGTCGTTTGCATGCATGTGCACCCGAATTGAACCGTCGTAATGCGGGCGCGTCTGCCCAGTCAATACCTACACTCGAATTGGACGCTTGAACGGATGGGATCGACTCACTCACACGGCGACTCACGCACGCGCTTCGCGTCAATGAATTGACGCCCTGAGGCTCGTGGATGTGACCAGCAGCGGGCTAATGCGGCCGCAACGAAGACGTCAAAGCTTGACTCCAACGCGTCAAGAGCGCCGCAGACGACGACGGTGGCCATCCATTAGGCCGGTCGGCGTCAGCGCCGATTGCTGGTTGAAGCTGTCGCGGCGGAGCTAAGTTCGCGCTGTGAATCTATAGCGACTCTAGGCTTTCATACAGCCTACAAAACATTTCTATAACTATTTTAGGATACTCATGCAGCTTGATAACGTTGAATCAACGTGTAACAGGTAGGTGACCGACTAGGTATTATATGTGTCGCCACTGGAATCCATGCAACCATTCGCTTAGATTCCAGCGTCGACAGCCTAAATAGAACCCACACGACGCAAAGTTGGCTCCAGCCACTGTGGTTGAGCTCCAACAAGTGATGGTTTCCTGGTCTTCGATTCGCCTTCGACACCCCAAGCGCCTTCAGGGACTTCCCGTCCCGCCTTGTGGGCCACACCGGGCGGAACGGCTCGAAAGACGAGTCAAGACGACCCTCAAGGAAGCCATACTACCATCGGGAGAACGATGAGCCCTTCCGACCGTCTGGTTCGTCCACTCGGTTGGTCGTCAAGATTGTCGGCGCGATTTCGATCGCGACGACACAACGACGCTCGCGTGGCTGTACTTTTGCTCGAGACTCGCCCGTTGGTCGACGCGCACGCGGATTTCAGAGGATCACGGCGTCCCTTTACAGGAGGGAGACCTGCCAGCGGTGGGCTTCGGTTCGCTGCTCCGTTAAAAGGCCCGACGACCTAGGCCAGCCTAGAGATTGGAGTATATCTTAGGTCGTTAAACGCACCTAGAGAAACGAACTTACCATGCCCATCAACCGCCTTCCTTTTGGAGCCCCTCACTCCGGCAGCAGCTCTCCCAACAAGCTCCGCCTACAAGCTCCGTCTACAAGCCCCGCCTTCTGTCTACAAGCTCCGCCTACAGGCCGCCGTTATGGGGATGGAGGACGCCACGGCCGCGCTGGCGCACGCGTCGCTGCCCGCGATCGTCGCCACGGGGCTGCTGCTCGGCGTCGTGCACGTGCTCACCGGCCCGGACCACCTGAGCGCGCTCATCGTGCTGAGCGCCGGCAGCTCGTGGCGCTCGTGCCAGCTCGGCATGCGCTGGGGCTGCGGCCACTCGACCGGGCTTATCGTCGTCACGGCCGCCTTCCTGGCGGTCAACCGACACCTGGACATCGAGCGCTTCGGCAGCTACTGCGACTTTATGGTCGGCTTCCTCATGATCGGCCTCGGGCTGTGGAGCCTGCGCCACTACGTGCTCATGCGCCATAAGCTCCAGGCCAAGCACGAGCTGCACGAGCTGCATCACCATCACCACCATGAGCATGGGCAGCTTGCGGCGACGGAGCAGACGCCGCTGCGGCTCGAGACCGGCAGTGGTAGCAGCAGCAGTAGCAGCAACAGCGAGGAGGAGGACGACGCCGAGGTGCGCAAGATCCTGCACGAGCACAGCGCGGAGCACGACGACGCGACGGCGGCGACGCGCTCGTGCTGCTTCGGGCTGTGCGCGGCCGACATCAAGAACCCGCGCACGCAGCAGCTGACGGCGTTCCTGTACGGCACGGCGCACGGGCTGGCGGGCACGGGCGGCATCCTCGGCGTGCTGCCGGCCGTCATCCTCAACGACTGGGCCAAGTCGTCGGCCTACCTCGGCTCCTTCTGCATCGCCTCGATCCTCGTCATGGGCGCCTTCGCGGCCGTCTACGGCGAGGTGACGGGCCGCATGAGCCGCTTCTCGGACGCGTCGCTTGTGCGCGTTGGCGTCTTCTCCTCCTGCGTGTCGCTCGCCGTCGGCCTGCTCTGGGTCGTGCTCGTGTCCACCGGCACGCTCGACGAGGTCTTTGGCTAGGCGGCCGGCACGACCGGCGCGCCGCAGACTCGCTCGTGTCTATTACGTCTCTCGAGTAGCTCAGCAGCCTGTGAATGCACTCGTTTGGGGCGTCGAGGCTGCTCCGTGTACGCTCCAGCTCTTGTATCCAACTCGCAGGCTTCCGGAGCTCCGACGCTCCACTGACTCGTGAGTCTGCTGGGACTCGTGGAGCAGCCAACCAAGCGATACTCAACCTGTACGACGTCGTCGCGTGAGAAGTGAGGCGCCACGCCGAAAATTCGATCGCCTCATGCGCCTGATTCCTATAGTAGGTAGCCATCCCATACCCACTCGCGCTGCGAAGGCTCAGGCGCGTGGCACGCGACGGCCGTGGCCTCATGGCCCTCTTCATCGCAGCAATCAGGCACATTGAGCCTCACTATGGCCCTCCACCTGACGTGTCCGTGTTCAGAGAGCGCCAGTCGTCGACAGGCACCGAGCATGACGCTGGCGAGCGCGGTGAGGCTGTCGCCGGTAGTCGACAGGCGCCGAGTCGCCAGGCTAGAAGCCGTCAGCTTCTAAGAAGCCTGTGGTGCCTTCCAATTGGAAGCCTCGGAGCTCTCGACCGCTAGTCGCTGGCCAGCGTCGAGTGCGACGCGACAGAGACCACACTTTGCAATCGCCTCGGTCTCCGACCGCCGACTCGGAGCCGGACAACGGCACACACACGCCCACCACTGCCACATAAGCGCTCCGCCATGAGCTTGAGCGCGTCGGGAAGCGGCGAGGCGGTCGAGACGATCGGCTCGCTCATCGGCGCCGGCCTGGCCGAGGGCGTCGTGCACGTGGTCACGGGTCCGGACCACCTGAGCGCGCTCATCGTGCTGAGCGCCGGTAGCTCGTGGCGCTCGTGGCAGCTCGGGGCCATCTGGGGCGTGGGCCACTCGCTCGCCATGGTCATCCTCGTCCTCCCGTACGAGGTCTCGCACAAGGGCTACGACATCGACGCGGTCGGCTTCTACTTCGACTTCATCGTGGGCATCCTCATGATGCTGCTGGGACTCTGGGGACTCAGCCACTACGTCGACGTGCGGCGGATGGCGCTCGACAAGCTACTCGCCACCGAGATGGCCTTCGCCAGCGCCTACAGCCACCAGCGCAGCGCGCACCAGTCGGTCGGGAGCCACCGGAGCCACCAGCACGCGCTGCAGACCGTGGCCGAGATGGAGGACGCGGCCTCCAGCCACGTGCCCATGATCGGCGACCACCACCCGCACCAAGGCAGCTACTACCAGCAGATGAGCGCCCGAGACGCCAACTGCGCGCCGACCGTCAGCGCCAACGCTCCCGCCGTGAGCGTCGGGACGGACGGGACGAGCCAGCAGTCGTCTGTCGAGGACGGCGAGCTTGCTCGCTCCGCCTGCCAGCTCTGCAGCGGGATGACGGCCGACATCACGAGCCCGACCACGCTGCGGGTCATGTCGCTCTTGTACGGACTCGTGCACGGGTTCGCGGGCGCGGCCGGAGTCGTCGACAAGATCAGCGACGACGTGTTCGACGACGCCGGCAGTATGGTGGCGTACTTGGTGTCCATCACGGCCGGCTCCATCTTCATCATGGTTGTCTTCGCCGCCACCTACGGCGAGCTGTCGGGCCGCGCCATGCGCCTCAGCGACGCGATGCTCTACCGCGGCGGCATCTTCTCGTCCTCCGTGTCCTTCTGCGTCGGCCTGCTCTGGGTTGTGCTCTCCGACACGCAGCAGCTCGACAACGTCTTCGGCTGACCGCTTGGCTGCATGGGGTGTGCGTGTGAGTTCGCGGCGTGGTAAATATACAGCATGCATGGGGGGTTGCGACGAGTTCATTGTGTGTTGTCCGTGCCGTGTAGCCACGTCGAGAACGACACGATAACTCTGCGGTCGGTCAGACGGACCCAACAGTGAGGTGGCACTGGACCGCAGCCACCCTCTTGACCGCGTTGAACCTCCAGCTTGACGCCCGTTTGACGCAACTAACGCGCACAGTGGTAGGGGGACAGTCCTAACCTCATTCCGTAAAGAAATGCGCTCGCTGACCGCATCAATGGACAGGCTGCTGTTGCTTCCGTCGACCACTGCGTCCTGTTCGTCACCTCGATGTGGGTCCTCTACGAGCGCTAGGTCGCCGTTGACACCGCTTGCCTGACCAGCGAGGCGCCACGATAAAGACACGCACGGCAACGACAACGGACGAGCAGTCAGGCAGAGGGAGCCGGGATCGCTTGCCTCACGCGGAGTCGCAGACGCCCTCGCACTGTGCCTGAGGGCCGGCAGATTCCTCTCACAGACTCGCTCATTCCCAAACTTCCTCGCGAAAGCTTGCTCCTTACGCCAGCTCTTATGGCATCGAACTCGACGAATGTCGGCGCCTTGATCGTCTCGGGACTCGCGGCCGGGTGTGCGCGCGTTGCAGTCGGTCCGGATCATACGAGTGCCTTCCTCGTGCTCAGTGCCGGTTCCAGTTGGCGCGCAGGCGAGCTGGGGGCGCTCTGGGGCGTCGGTCACGCGCTCTCGCTGTTCTTGATGGCGTCAATCTACCTGGCCACCGACCGCAGCGTCGACGGGGACGGCGCCGCCTTCGTGTTCGACTTCTTCATCGGGATGTTCTTGCTACTGCTCGGTCTCTGGGCCCTCAACAAGCACCTCGACATCCGCAAGCGCGTCGGTCGAGGAGACAGCGTGCGGGCCATCCTGCGCGGCAACGGCGACGACCAAGCAAGGCTGTTCGACGACCTGGAGGAGGCGTCGCGCGCGAGCTCGCCCAGTATCCTCGCGGGCTTCGGACCCTTCTGGACCACCACGGAGAGCCTTCAGCTCGATCTGGAGCGCCAATACCGCCCTCTCGACGCGCTCAAGCTCGCGGGACGGCGGTGCTGGTGCTCCTGCAGCTCGTCCTGCAGCCACAGCACTCGGCGGGTCGTCTCGCTAGCGTACGGAGTCCTCCACGGACTGGCAGGTCAGGGCAGTTCGCTCGCGGCTCTCCGTTCCTACCAAGTGCTCGACAGCTACGGCAAGTGCATGGCCTACCTGTTAGCTGAGACTGTCGCGTCGGCAGTGACCATGGCATCGTTCGCCGCGCTCTTCGGCGAGCTGTCGGGCCGTGCCATGCGCTGGAGTGACGTCGTGTACTACCGCGTCGGGATCGCGTCTGCGCTAGTCTCACTCGCGGTCGGATTGCTCTGGATCGTGCTCGCCGAGGCCGGAGAGCTCGACGACGTGTTTGGAGGAAGGAGTTCCTGAGGATGGAGTGTCCGCTGCGGCGGTGCTACCTGTGTATTCATGCTGTTTGTGTAGGCTACTCGTGTCTCCCGACCTGACGAAATGAACGAGAACCCGGCGTTAGCATCAAACCACACACGACCAAGCGCACTTGAGACCCTACTATCGGCTGTCGTCGCCTCCGAACGCCCTGTCGAGCTTCCCGGTCGCCTGCAGCGCGATCCAGGCGGCGCCGACGCCCATGGAGAGCAGTCCCGAGGCGGAGGCGACTGCGAGCGCGATCGCGGTCGACCTCAACGCCCAGCAGCGCGTCAGCTCGCCGTAGACGGCGGCAAAGACGCCCATGCCGAGCGCCGAGCTGAGCGAGAACCCGACGAGGTACGCCACTGCGGGCGTCGTGTGGCGGATCGCGAGCACCGGGAGCACGCCCAGGAGCTCTCCCGGACCCGTGACTCCGTGCACAACGCCGACGCACACGCTCGCGAGCGTCGACGGTGACAAGGAGCACCTGCTCAGGTCGCAGTGGCTCCCATGGTCGTGGTCGGGGTCGTGGTAGTGCAGCTCCATTAGGTGCGGGTCGCGGCACGAGCCGTCAGCCGGCAGCTGGATGTAGGACGCGTCCTGGCACCGGACCTTGCTCCAGTCGCTCGCAGCAGGCACAGGCTCGCTCGTGGACGCGCTCCTGAACGTCACGACGCCCGAGACGAGCGTCCAGGCGCCGAGCAGCAGCAGGAAGGAGCCGGTGAGGTAGTTGCAGACCTCTCTCAGCACGGACAGGTCCAGTGCGCGGCCCACGGCGAGCGCCAGCCCCGCGACGAGCGCGATGCCGACCGAGTGGCCAACGCCCCACTGGACGCCGAGCTTGAGCGCCTCGCGCCACGACCGGCCGCTCGAGAGCGCCGCCAGCGCGCCGAGATGGTCGGGTCCTACCGATCCAGTGCGTTAGATGTTGAGCGGCTCGTGAGTATGGACGAGAGATTCGGACCTGTGATGATGTGGAGCACGCCGAGCGACAAGCCCGTGGCGAACGCGTTGGCCACGGACGCGTGCGCGATGGACGTCAGTATCCCGTGCATGGCTGCGACAGGCTTCCCGACTGGGGAGTTGATTGGTGCGGACGAAGCGACTGCGACGCTTGGGGAGAGACCGTTGTGGCGCCTCCATGGTCGCAGCGGTCGAGGCTGCTATTACTATCACATCTTGCCTACTCGAACACGTCGTCCATGAGGCCGGTGGCCTGCAGCACGATCCAGGCGACGCCGACGACGACCGAGAAGCTGGCCGAGCAAATGCCGATGCGGAACTCCATCAGCGGCGAGGTGCGGCCCAGGCGGCCCGTGATCTCGCCGTAGAGCGCGGCGAAGACGCCCATGATGAAGATGGACGAGAGGCAGAAGGAGCCGAGGTACGCGACCGACTTGACCCAGTCGTTGAGCACCACGGCCGGCAGCACGCCGAGGATGCCGCCCGGACCGGCGATGCCGTGCACGATGCCAACGCACAGCGCCGTGATCTGGCCGAAAGGAGCAAGCAAGATGGTTAGCTTCAAGCTCAATGAGAACTACATGGAGAGAGCCTGAGGGAGGACGTACCCGCTGCGTGGTCGGGTTGGAGAAGGACGCGGTCGGGCAGCACTTGCAGCACCACTTGGGCCGCGTTGGCGCCGCCTCCTGCTTCTCGGCGGGCTCCTCCAGCCGCAGCGACGGCATTCGGTGGCTCACGGGCGAGGCGCTCGGCGCTTCCTCTCGCCCTCCGTCCACCGACAGCAGCACGTGGTACGAGTTTGACGGCGTCGGGGACACGGCAGCAGCAGAGGAAGCGCCAGCGACGGACTCGGACCTTCTTACGTCTCTGTCCTCGCATCCGCTGCCGCTGGTCAGCTGTGCGACCGGCTGCACCGGCGTCAGCGGCGTGACGGCGAACGGGACGTGCTCGGAGGCGGCCGAGTGGGAGGACGACCGGCCGGCGCGTGGCAGCAGCCGCTCGCCGGTCGAGGTCGAGGCCAGCAGCGCCTCCTTGCGGTCCGCGAGGTACTTGCGGCGCACGTGGCGCGCCGTCCAGGCGCCCAGCGCGATCATGAAGACGCCCACGACGTAGTTGCAGTAGACGCCGATCGAGTTGAGGTTGACGGACTGCCCAGCCGCGAAGAAGATGAGCGCCATGATGACGAGCCCGATCGAGTGGCCGCATCCCCAGCGCAGGCCGAGCGAGAAGGCCTTCCACGACGAGTTGGTCGTCATGGCCGCGAGCGCGCTCAAGTGGTCCGGGCCTGGGCGACGAGCGACGAGTTACGAGTGAGCGACGAGTTACGAGTGAGCGCGTCGCTCGTCCCGAGGACAAGCCAGACGCACCCGTGAGCACGTGGACGAGCCCGAGGAGCAGCCCCGTGGCGATGATCTTGCCCAACGACGCGCTCGCGAGGCTGCTGGTCGCTCCGCTACTCAGCGCGCGCGCTACGTGCGCGTCCATCTGCCGACCGGCGCGTCCGTCCGACGGATCCGCGGCGCCTTTTTCGACTGTGCGGTGTTGAGTGGCCAAAAGGTTACGGGGGATGTGTGATGAGTACAGTGCGACTGCTGCCCACTAATTATACACTTGGGGGTACATTACGAGATCTTGGTAGTAATATCTTCCTGTTTGTATGGGTTACGATGGGTACGCAAGGTGAGCTGGCGCCAGCTGACTGGTCGGATTAATGGGGTACGGTCACGCATGTGACGGGCATGCGTCAAACGCGCTGCTTCAATTGAGAATGTAGTTCACCTGCATTCTGAGTGAGTCAACGTGCCCGACTCAGTCGAAGACCTGGTCCATGACGCCCGTGCCCTGCAGCACGATCCAGGCGACGCCGACGACGACCGAGAAGCTGGCCGAGCACAGGCTGATGCGCAGCTCCATGCGGGGCGAGTTGCGGCCGAGGCGGCCCGTGGCCTCGCCGTACACGGCGGCGAACACGCCCATCGTCAGGATGGACGCGAGGCAGAAGGAGCCGAGGTACGCGATGAACTTGCCCCAGTCGTTGAGCACCACGGCCGGCAGCACGCCGAGGATGCCGCCCGGGCCGGCGATGCCGTGCACGATGCCGACGCACAGCGCCGTGATCTGGTCGAAAGGAGCAAGAGAGACGGTTAGCTTCGAGGTCATTAGGAACTACACGAAGGCGAGAGCATGAAGACGTACCCGCTGCGTGGTCGGGTTCGAGTACGAGACGTGTGCGCAGCAGTTGCACATCGCGTGCGTGTGTCCGTGTCCCTCATCGCCGTCGTCCACCGCCTTCTCGTTCACGGGGTCCTCAACGTTGATCATCACATCTTTGGCGCGTGTCGACGACTCGTCAACGCGTTGGCCGTTGCGGATGTTGGCGGTCGCTTCGTCAACAGCACTGAGTCTTTGGAAGGAGGCGGTCGACGTTCGAGGCGACGACGCTCCAGCAGAAGCAACGCTCGAACCCGCGCCGACCACCACGAGCGACGGAGTTCGCCGCTCGGGCGTGGCAGGCGTCGGGTAGTACGGCGCTTGCTCTGTCGGCTCGTTAGATGCAGCAGGAGGCGACGCCACGAGACCGTCGCTAATGGGAACGACCGGAGTCACGGCCGACTCGAGGAACAGCGCGTCCTTGCACTGCTCGCGATACTTTCGGAGCACGTGGCGCATGGTCCAGACGCCGAGCAGGATCATGAAGACACCGACGATGTAGTTGCAGTAGGCTCCGATCTCGTCCAGGTCGATCGTCTGGCCGGCCGCAAAGAAGATGCCGGCCATGATGATGAGCCCCGTCGAGTGGCCGAGGCTCCAGCGAACACCGAGCGCGAACGCCTTCCACGAGGAGCTGGTCGCCAGCGCGGCGAGCGCACTCAGGTGGTCAGGGCCTGCTCCGCAGCAGGCACCAAGTGTTAGACTGCGTACCGACAGAGGCGAGCATGCAGACGGACAAGCCGCACCGGTGAGGACGTGCACGAGGCCGAGCAGCGCGCCGGTGCCGATGATCTTGGCGACGGACGCGCCTTCGAGGGTGCTGGCGGTCGACTCGCTGAGCGCGCGCACGGTGTGGAGGGACAGCCAGTCGGTCGGCATCTTGGGCAGGAGAGGAGGAGTGAGTGGTCGGGAGTCGGCGACTCGGACAATGAGCACAGCCTCGGCGCGACGGATCGCTCCCGAAGCCGGCAGCGACGGCAAGAGGGCGAGCTCTCTCGGTCGTTGGGAAGCGAGCGACCGAGAAACGCGAGGGCGAGAGCTTGCGGACTGGAATGGCAAGGAGTGTGACAGTAGAGCGTGCGTCTACCAACAGGTCGCTGAGCGAGGCTGCTGAGCGAGGGCTCCGCCGGTTTGAATTTTAACGGCTGGCCCCTTCCTCCTTTCTGTCCCGCGTGTCCAACTCACATATCGCCGTGGACGAAGGCAGAGCTGAGCGTGTCTCTTTTGCGGTGGTGAGCTCTGGTTCGTCAACAGGACGGTATCTTGACCCGCTCCGTCTGCGTATCGCTTCGCTTGACACGTCGACGAACGGCATTGGGCGGCGGCACGCGTCTGCAACTGGTCCCACCTCTGTCTGACGCGCGTATACCTTGGGATTGGAAGGAGACAACGACGAAGCTCGCAGTCGGTTGGTGGCTCACCCGACTCTGCTTGTCCGTCAGAGCTGCCGCCACAGCTGCATGACGAGTCTTTGATGGCACCGTGGGAAGCACCAGAGACCGAGTGCATGCATCGAAGCGAGCCATAAAGACCAGTAAGCGCTCGAGAGTCGAGACTGGACGCCACAAAGAGACGCTTGTAGCTGCTGTGTCCAGCGCTCGGGCTTATTCTCGGCGTTAAAAACTCGCGTGCGTCTACAGATCGACGCCAACTCGCTTGCCGTCGCCTGATGGACGGCTCAGCCTGCTCGTACCCGCGTCCGTTGGCTCGGAGCGCGGCGCCGCAAAGATGTGGCCGAGTCCGAGCTCCCATTCAGGAGAAGCCGACCGGCTCCTTCTGAGTGTGTCGAGACAAACAGGACCGGCGCTTCAGGTTCGCGCCGGTCAGCCATCTCTCCAGCGAGAAACGAGGCGGCTCGAAGACCACCCGGCATTGTCGACGAGTGCCTCACAGGCGGCGCGATCGGCTCAGACAAAGTGAGAAGCGCTAGGAGAAATGCGATCTCGGAATTCGAGAGGCGCTTGTCCACCGACATGCTGCGTCGTCGATCATCTCAGTGCGTCTGTGATCGGATCCTTGCTCTTGTGTGTGTGCAAGCGCCGAACGCAACGAGTACAGGGCAATCGGAGTCTACTTCCGCCTATAATCGCACAACTCAAGTGTGATCCGGCGACTCGCTCGATAGACGAGGGCGGGTCGTCGAGAGACACACAGCTGCGCTCTCAACGTGCAGCCTTACTTGTGCAGGGCCTTGATCTTGGCGACGATGGCGTCGCCCATGGCGACGGTACCGACGACCTGGCTGCGGTCCTTGGTCAGGTCACCAGTGCGCACGCCGTCCTCGAGCACCTTCTCGACAGCAGCCTCGATCAGCTGGGCCTCGGACTCGAGCTGGAACGAGTAGCGCAGGAGCATAGCCGCCGATAGGATCTGCGCGATCGGGTTCGCGATGCCCTTGCCGGCAATGTCGGGGGCCGACCCGCCGATGGGCTCGAACAGGTGCACCTTGTCGCCGAGACTGGCGGACGGCATCAGGCCGAGCGAGCCGGGCAGCACAGACGCGGCGTCCGACAGAATGTCGCCGAACATGTTGCCCGTGACGATCACGTCGAACTGCGACGGGTTGCGGATCAGCTGCATGACGGCGTTGTCGACGTACATGAACTCGACCTCGACGTCCGGGTAGTCCTGGGCGACCTCCTTGGCCACCTTGCGCCACAGGCGGCTGCAGTCCAGCACGTTGGCCTTGTCCACGACCGTCAGGCGCTTCGAGCGCTGCAGGTGTCCAGCACGTCCGGGAAATGAGTTAGAGACCACTCGATCTTCAATTTCGCGCTCGATCAGGAGTACGTACGTTCTTGGCCGTCTCAAACGCGAACTTCACGGGTGTGCGGATCTGCAAGAACAGCACAATCGCTAGAGTAAGTAACGTGTCGGCGCTACGAGACTAGAGCGCGGTCCACGGCGGCGTACCTCGTCCGCCGAGTACTTCATGACGTCGGTGGCGACGTCGCCGTCGGTCTTGTGCTCGCCGAAGTAGATGCCTGACACGAGCTCGCGCACGATGACCATGTCGACGCCGCTCGAGATGATGCTCGGCTTGAGCGGCGACAGGTCCGGCAGCATCGAGTAGATCTTGGCTGCGGTCCACCAGCAGCAGCAGCACGGCAGGCACCGTTAGCACCACGAAGACGAGCCGTCGCTCCAGCCACGTCACTGCGGCCCCTACCCGGGCGGATGTTGACCGCGAGGTTAAAGTTCTTGCGCAGGCCCAGCAGGCAGTTCTTCTCCGCGTCCTTCCACTAATGTGTTGGCGACAGCCAGACAAAATCCCGCTAGTTAGCGCTGCTACATCGTTCCGAGGCGAAGCTGCGTCCGCACCTTGGGGTCCTCCTGCGCGTCTGTGGGTCCGCCGATGGACCCGAAGAGCACGGCGTCCGAGGCGGCGACCGCGTCGATCGTCTCCTGCGGCAGGTGCGTCTTGTGCTGCTCGTAGGCCGCGCCGCCCGCGAGCGCCGCCTGGAAGGCGAACTCGTGCCCAAACAGCGCGCCGACCGCCTGCAGCACCTTGACCGCCTCGGCGCATACCTCCGGCCCGATGCCGTCGCCCGCGAGCACCGCAATGTTGTACGTCTTGCCCATGTGTCGGTCGCTGCTTCACAGTTCGTTGGTGTTGGCCCGGCCAATTCGATAATGAATGAGCAAGTACAAGGCGGATAAGAGGCAACACGCGGTGGGTTTTGTTTTTTGGCGGAAAGAGGCAATCTTGTTTGCGCAATTACGTTAGTACCGTTTAAACGGTATGATACTCCTATAAAAAGGTACTATGTACCGATTGATGGTGATCGAGCCGATCTCCCTCAAAACCGGAGCGATGGAGCTCGCGCGGGTGGCGGCGGCGGCGGCGGCGCGGCGCTCGGCGCGCTCGCGGGGCCTGCAGCGCGCGCTCTCGGGCCACATGGGCGCTCTGGCGGGTATAGGAGGCGGCGGGCTGCAGACGCCTTCGCGTCGCGGCGTGTGCGTGTCGCGCGCTCTGGCGGCGCCAGGCAAAAAGGCGGCGGCCGAGGCGACCGAGGCGATGCTGGCGCAGCAGATGCTGGACTTTATTCGCCTGGCGGAGGAGCAGGAGGAGGGAGACAAGGGCGAGAAGGGGGAGGAGGAGGCGAACGTGGACGCGGCGGCGCAGGCGCTGCTGCCCGTCGCTGGCGCCGTCATGGACGTCAAGAACAACCTGGCGAGCGTCTCGGGTCTGCGCCACGCGACCATCGGCTCTGTCGTGGCGGTGTACGGCGCCGAGGACGAGGGTGAGGCGAGCGCCGAGCCCATCTGCCGCGGGCTGGTGCTGTTCCTGGAGAAGAAGGCGGCGCACGTGGCGCTGCTTGGCGCGCAGTCGAACGACATGGCGCGGCGCGTGCAGATCGGCATGCGCGTGACGCTCGAGAGCGAGCAGCTGGGCGTCCCGGGCAGCCTCGCGCGGCTGTCGGGCGCGATGATCGACCCGCTGGGCGTGACGCAGCACGAGTTCGCGGGTCAGCACGACGCCGACGACGCCAGCGAGGCGGTCGCAGCCGCGAGCGCGCGCATCCCCGTCGCGTGGGGCAGCAAGACGGTGCCTGGGCTCATGCAGCGCGCGCCGCTGTCGCAGCCGTTCGAGACCGGCGTGCTCGCGATCGACTGCCTCAAGCCCATGGCGTTCGGGCACCGCGTGGGCGTGCTGGGGCCGCGCAACAGCGGCAAGACGCGGCTGGCGCTCGACGTGATCGTCCACCAGGTGGAGCAGGCGCTGGCCGAGCAGCAGACGCCGCCGCACTTCGTCTACGTCTGCGTGGCCAAGAGCGCGGCCCGGACGCAGCAGATCGCGCAGTACCTGCAGGACAAGGGAGCGCTGCAGTACACGACGATCGTCGCGGCCGACGCGCGCGACTCGCTCGTCATGCAGTACCTCGCGCCGTTCACGGGCTGCGCCATCGCCGAGTTCTTCATGAACCAGGGCGAGTCGCACCGCAGCGTCGTCGTCTACGACGACCTGGCGGCGCACATGACGATCGTGGAGAGCCTGGTCCAGACCATGAAGCTGCCGCGGATCGCCCAGCTCAGCCTGAGCGCGCACGCCGTGCTGATGGAGCGCTCTGCCCAGTTCGCGGACGGCAGGTCGCTCACGACGCTCGTGCTCGCGGACGCCCCTGACAGCAGCACGGGCGAGCTGTCCGAGTTCAAGGAGCGCGTGACGTCCATCGTCGACGACTGCATCCACCTCGAGTCGTCGCTCGCCAGGCAGCGCGTGTACCCGGCGGTGAACGTGCTCGCGCCCGGCACTTCGATCCGCGGGCCGCCATTCCAGTCGGCCGCGCTCTGGAAGTTCATGCACGAGCTCCGTCCGCTGATCAACGAGGCGGCGCGCACCAAGGAGAACGTCGAGGTGTCTCGGAAGCTCGGCTTCGAGGTCGAGCCGGAGGACGCGGAGCGCCTGGAGTTCCTCGAGCTCGTGCAGCAGTTTTTCACGCAGACGCCTGGCGCGCTGGCGGTGTCGCGGCTGGAGAAGGAGCTCGGCGCGTTCCTTCTGACGATTCTGCAGCTCCCGCACCTGCCGTCGGACTTTTCGTTCTGGGATTTCGTCACCGACGTCGCCGACACGATCGCGGAGCAGCCGTCGCTCGCGGATGTGAGGCAGCAGCTTGAGAACCAGCCGCGCGACAAGTCGTGGCCGACTGACCTGCAAGAAAACGTCCGCGCGCTCCTGATGGAGGCGCTCGACAAGACGCGCAAGGAGCAGCGCGAGCGGCAACGACAGTTGCTCATGGACGAGATCAAGCGGCAGCAGCAGTACAAGCAGAAGCTCCAGCAAAAGAAGCAGCCGCTCGACAAGGGACGCAAGTGAGCGTTTGCGACCGCACCGTGCTGTGTGTAGAGGGTAGTTACACTGGTAAGGCAACATGCGTCGGCGTTCTCGATCGGAAAACGCCAGTGAACGCAGCCATTGGAGGCGTTGAGACCATGCACAACCAGTGCTCAAGTACTTACGACCCGGTAGCCAGTCCCGTTTGCCCAGGTGAAGGTTTGAGCTGTTCGTCTGCAGTCGGACTCGGTCAGCCTCAACTAGCGTATCACCTCGGCGTTAGCGTTCGTCCAATCGCGGCGCATTGGTCCCATCCTGGACGATCGGCGAGAGTCGCGAGCCACAAACCTGAGATCGGACATCACTGCTCACGTCCGTTGCATAGTCCAGGGAGCCCATTGCACCAGTAGCATAGCGCCTGCTTCATTGAACACCGATAGTCGTTCGTGACACACCCGGTCGCCGTCAACACTGTAACTCAACAGCAAGTGCACCGACAGATGTATTGCACGAACGGTGCGCCATGTGCCTCCTTCTCAGGCGCTCGCAGTTGGAGCTGCAGCGATCGGAGACGCTCCCAGCGGGTCTTTGATCTCTCATTTCGGAACTCGCTCCGTCGACAACAAGCCGCTTGCCAGACTACCCCACGCCCAGCCGCCCAGCCATGAAGATTTTCGCACTTGCCTCGATGGCGGCCGCGGTGCTCGCCGCCGCCTGCTCCGGAACGCTTACGGTGAGCGAGGATGGCTCGGACGCTTGCGTCCTCTCCGGCACCTACGTGAACGGCACGAGCGTCGCCAACTGCAGCAGCATCGTCGTCAGCTCGCTCAACGTCCCTGCCGGCGTCATGCTCGACCTGACCAAAGTCAAGACCGGCGCTACCATCACATTCGAGGGCACCAGCACGTTTGAGCCTGCGGTGAGTGGATATGAAGCCGCCTGCGTCCTTCGAAGCTCGGTCCATAGCTAACCACACGTCCTCTTGCCACATTGTAGCTCTGGGATGGCCCGCTCATCAAGCTGACGGGCAAAAACCTGACCGTCAATGGGTCGGGCACCCTAGACGGTCAGGGAGCCTGGTACTGGCCGCAGGGCCAGAAGGTCACGCGTCCGGTCTTCTTCCGTCTGAACAGGGTGATCAACTCCACGCTCTCGGGGTTCTCCATCAAGAACTCGCCCTACCGCACCTTCAGCATCCTCAGCTCCAACTACACGACCATCAGCGGGCTCACGCTCGACTCGAGCGCCGGCGACGGTCTCGCCAAGAACACGGATGGCTTCGACCTTGGCCGCAACGACCACGTCACCATCACCCAGTGCCGCGTGTACAACCAGGACGACTGTCTCGCCATGCAGTCGAGCACCAACACGGTCTTCTCGAACAACTACTGCAAGGGTGGACACGGCATATCGGTCGGCTCGCTCGGAGGCGCCGTGTTGGACTCGACGGACATCCTTGACGGGCTCACGGTCATCGACAACACGATCGTCAACAACGACAACGGCCTGCGTATCAAGACCATCATCGACTTGGTCGGACTCGTCGCCAACGTCAACTACATCAACAACCGCGTGGAGAACTGCAAGAACGCGATCGTCGTGCACTCGGACTACAACAAGACCAAGGGCGGCTACTCGGGCAGCCCGACGAGCCAGGTGCCGATCACCAACATCACGATCGACGGCCTCGTGGGCACCGCCACCAAGATCTACGACATCAAGGCCAACCCGGACGTCGTGTCCAACTGGGAGTTCAAGAACATCCATGTGACGGGCGCGAGCGGCAACTGCACCGGCCAGCCTAGCAACATTGAGTGTTAGATGTCTGGTAAGCACGGAGTGACACAGCATGCAAACGCATTCGATGTTTGGTTGAAAATGCTGAGACCGCCCATCCTGGTGCGAGCCTTGTCACTCACGCTCGCCACGATGCAGCGAAAGACCTTGTTTAGCCGAAATCTATCGACTGAAATCGCGGCCGACGCGCTCCATGGGCTACAGCACTTGACCATTCCTATGAAGTGTAACTTGTCCGAGCACAAGACACCTGAGCATCTCGAAGTCTCTGCGCTTGGCAACCTTCTCGACGATGCGCTCCGTGCAACCTTACGTACGGCTCTCGTAGAGCCACTTTAGACAAGAAGCAGCAGCCATTTCAGCTCTCGTGAACAGCACCGAACCGTTTGCGCTGATCAACTTGACCAAAGTGCCCGCTACTTACGAATTGGGTGCTGCACCTTGAGTCGCTTCCGGCGTGCAGCCCTCGGTGGGGTTTTCATGGAGAAATAGCGTTGTTGCGCATCCCTCAGTGCGATTCTCGCGGAGAAACCTGACTACATCGAGATGTCCACACGCTGCGGCAAAGTCCACGGCTTGTGTCGTGCATCCCTCGATGCGGTTTTCGTGGAGAAACCTGACCACATCGAGATGTCCATGTGCCGCTGCAAAGTCCATAGCGCGGGTTGTGCATCCCTCGGATCGGTTCTCGTGGATAAACCTGACCACATCGAGATGTTCATTCCTTGCGGCAAAGTCCATGGCTAGTGTCGTGCATCCCTCGTTGCGGTTCTCGTGGATAAACCTGACCACATCGAGATGTCCATACGCCGCTGCAAAGTCCATGGCTTCTGTCGAGCAGCCCTCGGGTCGGTTCTCGTGGAGAAACCTGACCACATCGAGATCTCCATTTCCCGCTGAAAAGTTCTTGGCGTGGGCTGGGCAGCCCCCGAGTCGTATCCCGGAAAGAACGCCGCCCATATTGAGACGCTCGTTCTTGTCCACCTTGTTCTCGTGGAGGAACTGCACAATCTGCAAGTCTCCATTCCCAGCAGCCTGGTCCATCGCTTGTGTTGAACACACTTGCGACACGTGTGTGTGGACCCACACGACAAGCTCGTATCGCCCAGACGTGATCGCTTGGTTCATCACGTCCGAAGCCGTCTGGATCTCAAACCACGGGAGGTCGGCAGTGCGCAACCAATCGAGGATGCTGAGGTCGGCTTCGCAGACAATGCTGCCAAGATCCAAGACGTACGGGAATAGAGAGTTGAGCCCGCGAACGCCCTTGGTGCCATCGTCGCTCGAATACAAATCGTCGTATCTCTCGATGCCGAAATCGCCAGACTCAAATCCTAGTGGCCCGACACAATCGATGGCGCTGGCGCACTTGAGTATCGCCGCACTTGCCGACGCACGCGAATTTGGTTCTTCATAAGCGCAGATGCAATCGCCTCGGTCGTGCCGCGCTTTGACATCGCAGTACGCTCGATCAAGGCGCCCCACGAACCACTGGACAAAATCCATGAGGTTGTGTCTGGCTGCACATGCCAGCACCGACTGGTAGGGCAGCCAGCCCATCTCGACCAGCCACTTCAGAAACGGCGGTGAGAGCCGATTCACCACGTCGTCCAATGCGCCGCATTTCGCCCAAGCATTGACAACGAACCATCGATACTTCCAGCGGCGGGAGATCCACTCGAGTACTTGCGCATGACGACCCGCAAATGCCAGCTTGAGCGCGGTTTCCTCGAGATCCTTGGTCCCATACACGTCGACAAGCCACTGAAGCACGTTGAGATGACCTCTCCCCGCTGCAGCAATCGCGGCATCATGCGCACTCTCGCCAGGAGCATACACCTCGGCAAACCACTTGACCACTTCCAAGTCGCCACTCTCAGCCGCGAGCTTCATACTGCGACCAAATAACATGCGCCGGTGTTCGCTGGATCGAGTTGTCGCGTTTGCCATCACCTCACGAGCACAGATGCGGTACGCGAGCCGTGACGAGTTGATCCTCCAAGCTGGCAAGACGGCCGAGGCGTCCGCAAACTCGCTGATGGCAGTGCTGTGAGGCGGTTGTGTTCCCACTCTCGACACACGACCGAGACCGACGTGAGCGGCGCGATCACCGTATGTAGCGTGGACATGGGCGTCTGTCGGGCTTGACCGCCGCTTGAGAGGAGCTTGTGCCGTTGCGAGGAGAAGGAGAAGTGAAGCGCCATGTCCACATCGCGAGCGGAGAAGAGACGAGAGAGAGAATGAGTTCGCCGAATCCTCAGAAAACTCCGAGGCGCGCGCTGTGATGTATAACGACGCCAGTAGTCCGAGTCCCAACCTTCATCTCGCCTCTAGCCGACCGTAAAGTCCAACTGGATCGTGCCCTCTAGTGAGCTGAACGCCATCTTGGCTTGCAGCGACTGCCACGCAGTTCCATCACTCGCTGGCGGCAGGAACCGGATCAGCTGCTTGGCGTGTGCGACGGCGGGGCCGGTGGCCACGACGTGACGCTCGTCGCGGTCCAACGCGTACTCCACCCAGACAATCACCGCGTTCGCTCGGTCCTTCGCCTCGCCGCCATCAAGCTCCAGGCTCACATCGCCATGCACCGAATGGACGACTTCGCTGAACTCGAGCGTTGCGAGCGAGGTGGGTCGCGATCGCGGCTGGAACGGGTACATGTAGGCCGGGAAGGGGAAGTTGCGGGTGTAGTACTCGTCCTGGAACTGGTCGAAGAACGAGTGGTCGTAGCCCGAGACGTTGCCAACCGCACCGAAGCACTCGTGCAGGTGAACAAACTGCACGGCCATCGCCATGACGCTCGCTTTGTGCGGCACGATCGTCGCCGACTCGCGCAGCAGACTGTCGACGGCCGACCGCCGGAGCCAGAAGTTGAACGCCTGCCACAGCGGCAGGTTCTGCATGGCGTAGTAGAACGGCTCGCCCACCAGCAAGTCGACCTTTGTCTCGCCCTGGAGGTGCTCCGGCAGCAGTCCCTTACACCCGCAGCACAGCACGAGCGCGTCGGTGCCGTTGTGATCGAGGATCTGCTCAAAGATCCGCGCCGACACCTCCTTGGACTCGATGGACGTCACGTTCTCGACTCCGTGGGTCGCCGCAAGCAGAGCGCAGAGGGAGCCATCGCTAATGTCGAGGCAAGCGAGAGTGCGGCCGCTCTCATGCGCCGCCATCTCGCGCTGGTGAGCCACAGCAGCGTCGATGGCGCCACGGAACGCGGCTATCCGGCTCTGCTCGACCAGCATCGCGATCCGCTCGGCGTTGCAAATGAGATGCAGTCCGCACGTGCACGGCGGCTTCTCGTTGTCGCCATCCTTGGTGGCCGTCTTGTGCTTCTTCGTCGCACTTTCGTCCGAGTCGGCGGCGCTTGGAGGCGCGATTTCGACGTCAAACCAGACGCGGAAGTCGTCGTGGAACGCGCGGAGCGCCACACGCCCCGGGCTCGATGCCTCGCACGTGATGCGGGTCTTCTCCGCGAGTGGAAAGACGACTTGGACCCAGTGGTCCTGCCAGTTCTGCGCTCCAGGCCGCGTCGAGTAGGTGATGGCGTCGTCCGAGCCGTCGAAGCGCACCTCCCACCACATGACCACCGCGTGTGCGTCGCCCGAGGCGATCGCGTCGACGACCGTGTCGCGGCGAACGATGGCGTTGCCCCCCGGCGTGGGCTTGCTGAAGTCGAACGCCAGCACCGCGGTCGACTCGGTCAACGGCGTCGAGGCGTGCTCTACCGCCTGGTAGTGCAGCGGCAGCGCCGGCCGCGCGCCGGTGCAGTCGGCGGCCTTGTCGCTTCTTCCCAACGTCGCGCTTGGCTTGTCGCTGCCGGCCATCAGGTCAATGTCCGCGACCGTGTTGAAGCGGTAGACCAGCTCGTTCTGCACGAGCTGCGCGAACACGGTGGCTCGCTCGGGCACGACGACGGCGTTGGGCACGAGCAGATGCTCCATGGCGTGGCGGATGGTCGGCAGCACGGCCTCGCCCAGCAGCACCGAGTCGAAGAGCTCGGACACGAGCATGTCGGCGCGGCGCGGCAGGTGGAACGGCTCGCCCGGCCTGCTGTCATTCCGCACAACGAGCGCCGTGGACTTTAGCGGGAAGACGGAGATGCGGCCCGGGTGGTTGGCGCGCGTGACGCTGGCGGCGATCTCGGCCATCGGCGCGAACATCTCGCACGCGTAGACGTGCTCGGCGCCGTGCGAGGCCGCGAACATGGCGAGCAGCCCGGTGCCCGTGCCGATGTCGAGCACGATCGGCGCGCGGCCGTGCTGCGCGCGGAAGGCGGCGACGGCGCGCGCGATGCCGCGCTCGTAGCAGCGGTTGCGGTCGCGGTCGCGCAGCATGGAGGTCATCTGGGACATGGCCACCACGTTCTTGTAGGCGGCCTGCGCGCTCTCGGTCTCGACCCACATGAGCCCGCCGGCTTCCGGGTTGAGCTGCGCGGCCAGCAGCACCTGCGAGACGCCCGTGACGAGCGTCGACGCGTCCTCCTCGTCCTCGTAGTACGAGAACGGCACGTCCACGACCACGGTCTCCTCGGCCGCCGCCGTCTCCACCGCGTCCTCGAGCGACAGACCCACGGGCGCGCTCGTGGACGTCGCCTCGCCCACGACCGCGCCGCCGTACTTGTCCACGCCCGCGTACATGTTGCGGCGATGGCGATGGCTTGGGTGTACCTATATGTAATAGTGACCGTGGCTGTGGGGTCATGGCCACCCAGTCGATTCACACTGGTGAGTAGTTATGCATGATACAGTATGTGCGTGAATTGTTTTATGCTTTACAGTTCTATGTGGGAAAATACTTTTGACGCGCTCGAAAGTATGCGCCATAGGGGTACGTACTCGGCTTTTACTTTTGTTGGACGCGTTGATCGCGGACGCACGAGTGCCATGCGAGCGGCGAGCGCCAATGAAATGGCGCGTGCATTTGTTGCTGCGCGACAGGTGGGCTTGGCGCTCTCCGACGGCACGAAGGACGAGCCGAAGCGACTGGATCTAGCCATCCAAACGCGCGCTGTTTACGAGCACTAGTCGCTGATAGGTCCGAGGCCGCGCGGCTCCAGCCAGTAGAAGAGAAGAACAGCTGGAAGCACGGACACGTCCATCGCCGTCGGACTGCGCTTCAAGACGGCTTGCAGCGATCTTGCCGTCGGTTGAATCTCGACAGATTCGACGTTGCCTTTCGGTAGTCGCGCTCATCGTACTATGATTGGTTGAAATACACTCTAAACCTCGCACGATTGGCTGTATACACTCACTAAAAGAGCCAATCACAAACTTTAAACGAACGGACCAATCAGCGCGCAGTGCCAAAAAGCGACTCGCAGCTCTATCCCGAATCCGCTCGCGTCCGCTCCCGCGATGGCGCCTCCGAGCGGCACTCTGCGATCTCCAGGTGTCAATCCAGGCGTCAATCCAGGCGGCATGGCGGCCTCATCGGACGCTCCTGCGCCTGGCGCTGGCGGGAACGAGACCGACCAGCTGCTCGCGAGCGAGCACGTGGCCGAGTACGACGGCGGCGTCAACAAGGCGCTGGCGCTGTCGGTCGGAGAGGTGCAGGTGCCGGAGGACGGCGAGGCGGCCGAGCGCTTCCGCTGGCGCACGCTGTGGGCGTACGCCGGGCCCGGCTGGCTCATGAGCATCGCGTACGTGGACCCGGGCAACCTCGAGAGCGACCTGCAGGCCGGCGCGTACGCCGGCTTCCAGCTCATCTGGGTGCTCTTCGCGGCCACCGTCATGGGCCTGTTCCTGCAGGTGCTGGCCGCGCGCCTGGGCGTCGTCACGGGCAGGAACCTGGCCGAGATGTGCACCGCCTCGTACCCGCGCTGGGCCTCGCTCGTGCTCTGGGTCATGACGGAGATCGCGATCGTGGGCAGCGACATCCAGGAGGTGCTCGGCTCGGCCATTGCGTTCCAGATCCTCTTCGCCTTCCCGCTCTGGGTCGGCTGCCTCATCACGGGCGTGGACGCCTTCACGTTCCTGCTGCTGCACCGATACGGCATCCGCAAGCTCGAGGCGTTCTTCGTCTCGCTCATCGCCGTCATGCTCGTCTGCTTCTGCGTCAACTTCTTCCGCGGCGCCGTCGCCGCCGCGGAAGTCGCCTCGGGCTTTGTCCCACGCGTCCAGTCGTACGCGGTCGTCCAGGCCGTCGGCATCGTCGGCGCCGTCATCATGCCGCACAACATCTTCCTGCACTCGGCGCTCGTGCAGACGCGCCAGGTGGACCCGGGCAACGCGCGCAAGGTGCGCGAGGCCAACAAGTACTTCGCCATCGAGTCCAGCGGCGCGCTCTTCGTGTCCTTCCTCATCAACCTCGCGGTGCTCGGCGTCTTCGCCAAGGGGTTCTTCTCGGCCGACTGCACGCGTTCCTTCGACGAGCACGGCATCAACACTGCCTGCGTGCCCGGCGGCGTCGCTGACGGCGACTCGTACGGCTCGTGCCAGCTCTCGAGCGGCGTCGTGGGCGAGTGCCAAGGCATTGGGCTCTCCCAGGCGGGCGTCGCGCTCAGCGGGATGCTCGGCCAGTACGCTGAGACGATCTGGGCCGTCGGACTCCTGGCTGCGGGCCAAAGCTCAACCATGACGGGCACGTACGCCGGACAGTTCGTCATGGAGGGGTTCCTCAACCTGCACTTGTCGCCGTGGAAGCGCGTGGCCGTGACGCGGTGCATGTCGCTCGTGCCGGCGCTCGCGGTCGCGCTGCTGAGCGAGGCGAACCCGCAGGACAGCGACCGCATGGACGAGTTGCTCAACATCCTGCAGTCGATCCAGCTGCCGTTCGCGCTGCTGCCGGTGCTCATCTTCACCAGCTCCGAGCGCGTCATGGGTGCGCGCTTTGTCAACAGTCCGGCGACCGTCGTCACCGGATGGGTCTTCGGCGCGATCGTCTGCATCATCAACCTCTACCTCATCTTCGTGAACGTCAAGGACATGCAGCTCGGCGTCGCGGGGACTTGCGCGCTGGTGGCCACCGGCGTTGCGTACTTCTGGTTCCTCGGCTTCTTGATGAAGGCGGAGCTGCGCGCACTAGTGCGTCGCCTCCACACGCTCTGGTATGGCGAGCCCGTGCAGACACAGTAGCAAACCCGGGCGGGGCGTTGTACAAGTAGTTGGGCCATTCGATCGGCCACAATGGATTTCCGCGTTGGCAACTGAGCAACCTGCTGTAGAGACGCTGGGTTCGCCACGATAGGGCTGCAGTGTTCATAGATCTTGTCGAACACCCGACCGAGCGATCATGAACACTTGTACCACCAACAACGACTGCCCAGGCGACCGTGAAGCCAGAAGAAAGCGCCTGCCACGCCCTCAAGAATGATAAGGACAACCTCAGCGCTGCTCCGAGTCGCGTGGTGTCGAATGCGGACGCTGGATGAGTAGAGTTAATTGACGTGTACTTGCTGTTGTTTATCTGGTGCTTCTTGCTCTGGTTGAAGGGGAGCTAGTGCGAATAACT
>JAADXX010000330.1:0-29477 GCA_023338025.1 Phytopythium oedochilum | reverse complement strand
GGTCTGAGATCGAGGAGTTCGTGGAGATAGCGATGCTCAGCGCAGATCGGGAGATGACCGTAGCCGGACCACGGCCATCTCGTCGATCCGTCCGCAGCCTTGGTGGTCTAATCGTGTCGGTGTATCAGCAGCGGCACGAAGTTGCGTTCCAGTCGATCGAGAACGTGTTGGTCAGTGCTGCAGCGTAGCACAACATGCAGGACACTACCCTTACTTGATGCTTCGATTAATCAGTAAACTTCTCGGACTGCGCACTTGGTTCGTGCGGCTTGTAGGTGGCGCCGGGCACCAAGTGCGCCAGCTAAATATGTTGCGTGAAGCAGCGTCGATCGTCCCATGCATCACACAGTGCGAGTCGAAAGATGCGATTGCCTCATTGACATAGTTGCCGGCGAGCCGCCAAGCCTGTAGCTGCCGCTAAGCTTGAGCCGTGGAGCTGTCTGCCCTGTGGATACAGTGGAAGCATCGCTTGAGACGAACGCTCAACACATGTAGAGTTGTCTTCAGCCACAGCATCCCATTGTACGGTGATCAACTGCGCAGTTGTTGATCACTAGACGATGTCTGCGACAAAAAATCCTGAAGAAATACCATCACTCTGTTACCAAAGAATAAATCTCGCGCTTGTGATTCGCGCAAAATGACGTGTTTACTCTTGAATCCGCCCAATCACGCGCGAGTATTTTTGCCGCGGCATCATCATCAATGCGTTACGCATCACATGCACCGCTCTGTCCACTCTCATTGTCGCCGCATCCAGGCGAGATGCACGATTGTAGCGCCTCTGACGGCGATGCGTCCGAGCTGCCGGACGGCTTCTTCGCGGACCTGGAGGTCTGGTTCGCGGGCCGCGAGGGCGCTCTGGCCGACCCGTTGCCGCCGACGCCGCCGCTTGTCGCGGACGAGTCGCCGGCGCCTCTTTCGCGGCCGCGGAGGGGCGACGGCCGGTCGTTGATCAAGCCCAAGAACTCGACCCAGCGGCAGAAGGAGGAGCTGCAGTACCTGCGCGTCAAGGCCGCCGAGCTGGAGGCGAGGCTGTGCTCGCTCAAGCGCAGTCGCGAGCCCAACAAGGAGGACGGCGTGGCGCTGGATGGCGGCGACAGCGCGTGGAAAGACGTGGCGAAGCGCCAGCGCACGCAGAGGGGGAAGGCGGAGGAGGAGAACGCCCAGCTGCTCGAGATGCTGCGGAGCCAGATCAGACTCGCGCGCAGGATGGAGAGGCTGCTGGGCAAGCGAGAGGTGCGTCCTCCACTCTCGCCACGTGGGTTTGGTAGCCACTGGAGGCACACTCACGGTGCGTCTTGGCGGTTCATCTCAGGTGTGGGACCAGCTCCAGGAAGGACAGTGGCGGACGAGCGACCTGGAGGGCCAGGGGGACGACGAACTGTTCGACAGGCTAGATAGGAACGTTGACGCGCGTGTCCCTCAGCTCGGGGCTCTGTTCGAGTCGCATGGGTTGGACCGCATCACGGAAGACTTCAACGAGACCAAGCTGACGCACACGTGTGCGGACGGGATTGTGCTCGAGTGCAAATACGCCAAGCTCATCCCGCTCGATGCCCACACAGTCGGCGAGGTCGTGTGGCGGTCGTTTCGACAGGGCCGCGTCAAGTTGGCCAACGACCGCGTCGTAGTACGTCGAAGCCAAGGTTCTCGTGCACTAGTGAGTGGTTCTGATGCCGTGCACTTTCGTCTGGCCGTGCAGGTGATAAAGGAGTCGCCAGACGTGGTGTTTTCCAAAGTGATGGTCCACGAGCCCCCGATGACCATAAAGCCTTCAACGCTGTACCAGGTGCTCAAGCGATTTCCGGGAGTGAACTGCTCCTACGCACTATGGGAGTTCACGGCAATATCGGAAGAAGGAACTTTCGCCTCCATCCCGCCATTCCAGATCACCGTTCGCGGGTCTGGGCGGCTCCAGCCTACCGCACTGAGCAACGGAGCTGCGGGCGCGATATTCCACGAGGTCTCGACGACGACACTGACGGTGCTGAACCCGCGGGCTGCGTCGATGGCGACGGAGGCGCCGCAGGAAGCCGGCGCGCACCGAGAAATCAGCATCCTGACCAGACTCTTTTCGTCTCTTCACCAACAGAAGAAGGCGTCCATGGTGCAGGTGATCGAGAACCTGTTGCTGGACGCCAGTCTCGCGGCTGGTTGTGTGTGAGCCAGAGCTTTTGTGTCCCCCGATTATTCTCGTGAACTGTGCTGCGAAATGTGAACTTTGACGTAAACTGGACCCAAAATCCGGCGATGGATGCACATCAACCGGCATTGGCGGCGTTCGTTCGCGCTGCCCCTGCGATGTCGGCGCTGACGCCACTACAGGATACTACGTGTCTTAAGAATAATCAAACAGCAAAACTGTTCGCCATCGAAAGCCTAGCGGCGCATCGAGCCATGACGTGTTCCTGTCAGCGAGCAACGCACTTGACAGGATGTTGTATACGTTGCCTGACTCATACATACAGCACACGTACTAACAAGTATGAGACACAGAGAGACCTATCTCGATCGATTGTTGCTCGTGGCGCAATCACACCTCCAGCTGGTCAAGCGGCACAATCAGTCCGCCCAGAGCCTGGACTCTGCCGGCCGATCCAGCGTGGCCGGGCAGTTTACAATTTGCTCGACGCTAGCGAACCGACTGAGCCATGCGCGAACCAACCAGCCCCACCGGTTTCTCGATCGAGGTTGAAGGAGGCAGCGTCGATGCCGGCCAGGACTGGGCTGCACCGGACGCTCTACTCGGTCTCCTCTCCGACATGGACTCGCTATTCGCCGACGCAGAGCACTCACTGCTCTTGCCTTTGATGCAAAGCGAGGAGATCGCGACCTCTCTTCTCTCGAAGAGAAAGCGCCAGCCGCAGCAGACTGAAGAGACCCCGGCGACGACGAAGGCCAAGCGGAAGAGCTCGGCCCAGCGGCAGAAGGAAGAGATGCTGCGTCTCCGCGCAGAGGCAGAGAAGCTGGATGCACAGCTAAAGACGCTCGAGTGTCGCCTCACGCCCGACCAAGCCGGCTCAAACTCGCGCGGTGCCCGCGGCAAGGGCGTGTGGGAAGAGATCGCGAAGCGCCAGCGGTCAGAGCGGGCTTTGGCCGTGGAGGAGAACGCGAGGCTGACGGAGACGCTGAGGAGCCAGATCCGCCTGGCTCGCCGCCTCGAGAAGATGCTGGGTTCGCATCAGTACCAGGTGCGCATCGTTCGCGGCTCACATCGCCTTCTCCTTTGTCCTGGTCTTTACCGACCTGACGTGTTTGGCTTTCGTGCAGATGGAGCAGCCTCGTCTCGCGGAATGGCAGCATTGCGAAATCCCGCAAACGAAAAGCGACGCTCGCGTGTTCGTGGACCTGCTCAGTAGCATCAACGCCCACTATCCGATGCACGACACGATCTTCCGCACTCGTGGCTTTGACGGCGTCCCGGACGACATGGAGGAGATGAACTTCACACACGGCCCGTCGTCGACCGGTGTCACCTTCGAGAACCGGCGCTCCAAGCTGCTCCCGTTCGACTACCAACTTGTCGGAGACGTGGTATGGCGGTGGCTGAGAGAAGGGAAGTTGAGGTTGGGCAAGGATCGCGTCAAGGTGCGGCTCAAGCACTCGCGCCATTGCCTGTTGGCCGCGCAGCCGCTGACACGTTCGTGCGTTGGCCCAACCAGGTTGTCAAGGAGTCGGTCGACCTGGTGCTGAACAAGCTGCTTGTCCACGAGCCGTCGGGGGTCAGCAAGCCTGCGTGGTCTCACCAAGCACTGAAGCGGTTCCCAGGCGTGAACTGCACCAATGTGGTCTGGGGGAGCACGACCACAGCCGTGGGGGCGGCCAACATCTCGTTCCGAGTAACCTCTCGCGGCTGGGCCCGGCTTCTCCCTGCACGACTGGCGGACGGATCGGTTGGTATGGCGGTGCAAGACGTCAAGATTGTTACAGTGACTCCTGTGATGTCTTCTCGGGGCTTGACGCATGACAGCGGCCACGGGAAAGAGTTGACGGTCTCCGTTAAAGAGCTCGAGCCTCTGGTGGAGTCCCTCCCAGCGGCCATGGCCCAGAAGGACGCGCAGACTATCCAACTCATCGAGAACGTGCTGTTGGACGCGTCCATGGCGACCACACGCTCATGAAGATGGCCGTGCTCATACGGTATATACGCTAGCCATCAACGTCAAAGCTGGACGACCACATTCCTCATCGTGATATATTATTCTTTGTTCCTGTCTACAGTATTGACGCTCACACAGGAGGCTCGGGAAGAGCTTCCAAACAAGAACTACTCACGCCAGCATGTCAAGCCGCCAGTCAAGCTGTGCGAGTGCGCTGCTTAGAGGATATAACAGTGGTGAGGCTGCCGCATGAAATATTTGGCTCGCTTGGTCGTCACTAACGGATGAATATCATCAAGTCGGCCAGGCGTTCGCGGCACCACGGGCTCAATGGAAGCCGCCACTTCACCAACTACGACCAAGCCCGCACCAGCATGGACGCCGCGACCGACTGGAACGTCGCTATGATCGAGTTTGACAGTACAAGTACCGATGCCGGTCGTGACTGGGCCGTCCCGCCGGAGTTTCTGTTCAGCCTGCTCTCAGAGCTGGACTCGTTGTTCGCCGAGGAAGAGGGCTGTCTGCTCTCGCACGAGTCGCAGTGTCCTGAAACCCCGACGACGACGAAGGCCAAGCGGAAGAGCTCGACCCAGCGGCAGAAGGAAGAGATGCTGCGTCTCCGCGCAGAGGCAGAGGAGCTGGATGCACAACTAAAGGCGCTCGCGTGCGGCCTCACGTCCGACCAAGCTGGCTCAAACGCGTGCGTTGTCCGCGGCAAGAGCGCGTGGGAAGAGATCGCGAAGCGCCAGCGGATGGAGCGGGCTTTGGCCGTGGAGGAGAACGCGAGGCTGACGGAGACGCTGAGGAGCCAGATCCGCCTGGCTCGCCGCCTTGAGAAGCTGCTGAGCACGTACCAGGTACGCTTTCGTGGCCCCATGCTTGGTGGATTGGTATTTGCGAGGCTGAAACACTGACACATGCGTGTGTCCCGCAGATGGAGTAGCCTCTCTCGAGCAGGATGCTCAAGCAGCAGCAGCAGCGGACTCGACGGACGATGACAAGCACGTATGGAATTCGGCATGCCTTCGACATGGTGTCGCTACGCAGACGAGGGATGTGCTATCCACTGAGCTGCGGTGAGTGGCAGAAATGATAGCAAGGGTAGTAACACCGCATGAGGATTGCCAGGTAGCTAGCTGCCTGTGAAGAAGGAGCTGGCCGACTTCCAATTCTTTTGTCGCGGAAATGCGTACTCGTGTTTGCTTGCTTGTGTCCTTACGTGAAAAGTCCGAGCGGACGATCGAGCCCTTCATGGGCACAGGCACGTCGCACATCGCGGCGACTGCATGATCGCGGACGCAACGCGGCCGATCGGGCTCTGTTCGCCACGTTTCTCCTCACTGCCTGTTCCAGAGAGTCCCATGACCAAATAGGCAGCCAAGTGCGCGGCCAGGTAGTCCTGCAGCGCCTCTGCGATCGAGCTGTTCTCGTCCACCGCTTCCAAGTCCACGATCGCCTCCACCTATTTACATACAGTGGTGAAACAGTTAGATAGTAGCAGCCGAAGCGGCATGATGCCTTCACAAAGCGCACACATCTTCGTACATTGACGCTCTGAAGGGCCTCGCGGTAGTAAGCTATGGCTCCGCCATCGTCGTACTCCCCTGCGACGGGCGTCCTGTAGAAGTGAACGACGCGAAGTGAGTCGCTTGGTCGCACCAACTTGAGCGCGGCGTTCAGGCAACTGCGGCCTCTTCGTGAAGCGTCGACAGCCACGACGAACACGTAGCGCTTCAGCGGGATCGAGTTGGCTGGCGAGGGGGGAACCACGAGCACGGGTAGCGTCATCATGGCTACCAGAACGTCGCGAGTAACATGGCCCAGCTGAGCCACAGCCGGCCCACCCTTGCCAACGGAACCGAGAACGAGGAAATCTGCGCCGCATCGCTCTGCGTTCGCTAGCAACTGGCCAGCAAGGGAATCATGGTCCTCAGGCTCGATCTCGATAGAGAAGCGGCTCGGCGGTAGCTCCAGCCGGGCACAGTGCGTCTTGTACTCTGATAGCGAGTGTGATGTTAGAGCACAGTGTGGTCCGCATGGCGATCATGTCGCTCACCTCGTCGGATGAACTCGGGCGAGATCTGCGGGAGCTGCAGACTCAAGCTCTGCGAGTCGTCGACGTTGACGATGAAGAGCTTCCCTTGCCGTCGCAGCCTCGCCGCGAGCTCGAACGCTAGATACGACTGGCCTGAAGAGCACACACACGCACTCGGTATCACGTCCAGCTCATCTGCTTATACGACTTGGCGAACGCACGTACGACTGCCGTCAACCGCGACGAAGAACGATGCCGTGGCCGCGAGTCTCTGGTTGTTCTCATGCTCTGTTTAGCTCAGCAAGCAATTGTCACACGCGGATTCCTCGCTTTGTCGCTACGTTAGACGGTGCGTACCGATCAGGATCCCCTCACGCAGCGCCATTAGCGCCGCGTGCACGTCCAGGAAGAGCCCCGACTCGGTCTCTCTCGCGGCGGCCGCGGCGTCGTAGTCGCCGTCTTCCATGACGCAGCATAGCTGCTCCGCCCGCCACTCATCCACGTCCTTCGGCTGCAGCGCTCGCACGATCTCCAGTAACAGATCCGGCCGGTCGAGCACGAGCGACCGGAAGCGCTCCTCGCTCTCGTCCTGCTGCTCGCACAGCCACTGGCATCAGCGAGCTGCCACCCTGCTCCTCCTTGCACAGAGCAAGACGCGCCGCACCTCCGCCGCCGCCAGCGCCAGTCGCGCGCTCTGTAAACTCAGCTGCACTGCGCGCGGCAGCTTCTTGGCCGCGAACACGTCCCTCATGTCCTCTAGTTAGTTATTGGGGAGCTCTCTCTATGAATCACGCGCTCGCGTCGTTTCGCGTCCCACTTACTGTCTCCATCCTGTAAAGTCCGATCTTCACCCTCTGGACCGCTCTACACTACAGTCTAGCGCGCTCTACACTACTATCTGTCGCGCTACACTACTACAGTGCGGGCACTAATTATACTGCCACCCCCGAAAAGTCGCATAATCCATCCAATACGCAGCGTTTGCGGACGCTGTTTTTACCAATAGGAAGAGCGCATGAAAACAGGGCGATCGGAGTTCGAAGCGCGTCATTCCGACAAGAACTCGCTCCATGACAACCAAATTTGAAAATGTCATTACGAAAATGGGGGGAAAAAGTATACTGCCATTGCCGTTTCCGCTTCTCCTGAGCGCGTAACGCTTGCGCTAGTACTTGATCTTTGCTCCACGCAACTCGAGGACGCTAACGCATCGCTTGGGCATCGATTTGAGCAAGCTGGTGATGAGATCGGGGCCAATCTTGGCCCAGCAGTCCTGAATGGTCGCAACGAGCTCGGGTCGGGTCAAAAATTGCCGTCCATTGGCGTAGACAGCACGGGCAAGGACGCCCCGCATGTTCTCGATCGGGTTCAAGTCGGGGGACTTGGCCGGCCAGTCCATCAGCTCGACTTCTTGCTCCTTGATGAAGTCGACGGTGATCTTGGCGGAATGGATCGATGCATTGTCTTGTTGAAAACGCAGTCGCGGCCATAGACTCGACCGATAAAGGGCAGCAAGTGCTCTGATAGAGTGTGGATGTAGCTCTCGCTGGTTTGTGTACCTTCCAGGATGACCAACTCGCTCTTGCCATGGGCACAAAAAGCGCCCCACACCATCACGCCCCCGCCACCACTTTGACGGGTCGAAAAAATCTGCTTCTCACGTCGCAGGTCGTGCCAGTAGAACTGGAGCCCGTCAGGGCCGTCCAGATTGAACTTCTTTTCGTCTGAAAAGACGCAGTTCGCCCACTTGGCCTGGTCCCAGGTCACCTTCTCGCGTGCCCGCTTGACCCGTGCTTCCTTGTGCTTCTTGGTCAGCACGGGAGACGCCTTCCGCTTCGTGTACGCCATGTGGGCGCTCCCCTGGAGCACTTGCTTGACACGTCGTACTCCTACTGGTAGTTCGAGTTGCTCCTGTAGCCCCCTGGCGCTCAAATTCCCCTTGGCCGCCTCGCGTAGTAGACGTCGCTTGGCGGTTAGCGTTAGCTTGGGCGGCCGCCCCGAGCGTTGTATGCCTCTGGGTCAGCAAGAAATGCATGAACAACAAGCCGAGAGCGGCCCAGATCCGCAGCGATGGCTCGCTCGCTTAGACCGCGGCGGTGTAGAGCTAGAATGGCAGCTTGTTCGTCTTGCGTGAGGGTGGTGCCTCTTGGCATGCTTACTAGCTGAAAAAATGTCGTCCAGCGACGCGAATGATGGATAGATTCACAATTAGAACGGTAATCTACGGCTGCAATGGCGTCGAAAAGCAACGCCGTTTACCTGGTAAAATGCGCGACGGCAGTATAGCTTTTTCCCTGGTGATGCGGGGGTGCAATCGTCTCTGGCTTCTCCTGCGGCGAGTTCTTGTCGGAATGGCGCGCTTCGAACTCCGATCGCCCTGTTTTCATGCGCTCTTCTTATTGGTAAAAACAGCGTCCGCAAACGCTGCGTATTGGATGAATTATGCGACTTTTCGGGGGTGGCAGTATAATTAGTGCCCGCACTGTATCTGGCGCGCTACACTACTATCTGGCGCGCGCCACCCCGTTTCGACCCCCTTCCCAACCAAAAAGACCTCTCCAAGAAGGTGACCGACTGACGGCCGCTATCTCTCCGTGCCTCCGCCCCTCCGCCCCTCCGCCCCATGCTGGCGCCGCGCCAAGACGGCGCCGCCACCGGCGAGCTGCACCCGGCGCAGGTGCTGCGCAGCGGGCACGACGTGAGCGGCGCGCACTACCCGGGCGGCGTGGCGCCGCACAAGCGCATGCGCAAGCCGATCGTGCGCAAGAGCGTGGACCCGAACGCGACGTTCATCGCGTTCGTGCAGCAGCGCGCGTTCGTGCGCGCGCGCGCGTTCCGCGCGGCCGCGCTGCCGCCGCACTCGTTCTTCAAGCGCAAGATGCTGCCGCCGCTGGCGTTCCCGGCGGACGACGACCTGGCCTCGTGCGTGTGCACCAAGTTCTGCCGGTGCTCGACCAACAAGCAGCGGTGCCCCGTGAACTGCGTGTCGTGGACGCCCGAGGGCCGGCGGCTGATCACGGGCAACTCGGTGGGCGAGTTCACGCTCTGGAACGGGCTCGCGTTCAACTTCGAGACGATCCTGCAGGCCCACGACGACGCCGTGCGCGCCATGGTCTGGTCGCACAACGACAACTGGCTCGTGACGGCCGACCACGGCGGCGTCATCAAGTACTGGCAGCCCAGCATGACGAACGTGCAGCTGCTGCAGGGCCACCGCGAGGCCGTGCGCTCGCTCAGCTTCTCGCCCACGGACTACAAGTTCGTCTCGTGCTCGGACGACGCGACCGTCAAGATCTGGGACTTTGAGCGCACGCGCGAGGAGCGCGTGCTCACGGGCCACGGCTGGGACGTCAAGTGCGTCGCGTACCACCCGTCGCGCAGCCTGCTCGCGTCGGGCAGCAAGGACAACCTGGTCAAGATCTGGGACCCCAAGTCGGGCAACTCGCTCAACACGCTGCACGGACACAAGAACACGGTCTTCAAGGTCGCGTGGAACGCCAACGGCAACTGGCTGCTCACGGCCAGCCGCGACCAGCTCATCAAGCTCTACGACATCCGCACGCTCAAGGAGTTTGCCACCATGCGCGGGCACTCGCGCGAGGTCACGTCCATCGCGTGGCACCCCTGGTACGAGCGCCTCTTCGTCAGCGGCTCCTACGACGGATCCATGATGTACTGGGAAGTCGGGTGCGTCTCCTCTTCCCCCTGCCTTGTGTCTCTTGCTGCTGTCTACATCTCATCTACTGATGCCTGACCGTTCGCTGTCTGATGTGGCCAACAACAACAACAGCAAGCAGAACCCGCTCGCGTCCATTCCCCAGGCGCACGACACGGCCGTGTGGGACATCCAGTGGCACCCCGTGGGCCACGTCGTCGCGACCGGCAGGTACGAGGCCCGACGCGTCCGCTCCGCAACTCTGGCTGCATCCCGGCTCTGGACTAACGCGCCTTCTTCTTCTCCTTCTCCCCATCGTCGGTCGCTCCTCGTCCGCCAGCAACGACCACAGCACCAAGTTCTGGTGCCGCAACCGGCCGGGCGACCCGATGGACGACAAGTACAACGGCGGCGCGACCGTGCTGAGCGACGCGGACGCCATGTACGCGGACGCAGGGATGCACGCCCGGGACGGCGGGGCCGCCGCCGCCGCGTTCGCCGCGGCCTCGAGCGCCGGCGGGTCGTCGCTGTCCCACGGCGGCGAGATGCTGCCGGGCATGGCGGACGGCGGCATCCGCGCGAGCGCCATCAACGTGGCGAGCTTCCAGAACTTCAACCAGCGCGACGGCGGCCGAGGGTTCAACGGGGGCGGCCGGCGCATGCCGCCCGAGTCGTACACGTGCAACCGGTGCGGCACCAAGGGCCACTGGATCGAGGACTGCCCGACGAAGGACCAGGCGGGGGCGGCGGGCGGCGGCCCGTTCAGCCAGGCGTTCAACGGCGGCGCGCGCAAGGTGCCGCCCGACGGGTACCTGTGCAAGCGCTGCAACACGCCGGGGCACTACATCTCTGACTGCACGCAGCCCAAGGTGCCGCCGGCGTCCTACACGTGCCACAAGTGCCGCCAGAAGGGCCACTGGAAGCAGGACTGCCCGCTGGACGGCGCCGGGATGGTCGCGGCCACGGCCGCCGCCGCCATCGCCGCCGCGCACGCAGTCGCCGCCAAGATGGGCAAGATGCCGCCCGGCGGCTTGATGCCGCCCCCGCCGCGGCCGGGGATGGCCGGGATGGGTGGCGGCCCGCCGCCGCCGCCCATGATGGGCATGCCTCCCCCCGGCGGCCCTCCGCCGCGGCCCCCGATGATGGGCATCCCGCCCAACGGGGCTCCGTCTCGACCGCCCATGATGGGGATGCCTCCCGGCGGCGCGCCGTCCCCGCGGCCGCCTCCGCCCGGAGCGTTCGGCGGCATGATGCGCGGCCCGCCGCCCCCGCCCCACGTGATGGCCGGGATGAAGCGCGAGCGCGAGGACGACGGCGGCCGGCGCGGCAACGGCTGGCCGCCCATGGGCGGCGGAGGAGGAGGACCCATGCCGCCGGACCTCAAGCGCGCCAACGTCGGCCCCGGCAGCGGGGACAGCAGCGGCCACGAGAGCCGCGACCCGCGCCGCCGCGCGAACGCCGGGAACCCGCCGCCGTACAACTCGCGGCGGTAGGCGGCGCCCGCTGGGTCGTAGCGCCTCCTACAGCCAGCTACTAGCTACTAGTTACTTGCTGCTAGCTACTAGAGAGATAGGTACGCGTAGGGGAAGGAACACGCGAGGCACTGCGGCTGCTGCGGCTTTGGATGTGCGACGTGTGAAACTGCAACTTGAAGTAAAGTGCAACGCGTTGGAGCCGCTCGTCCTTGAAGCTGGCGGGGAGCAATCAAGAGGAGATGGTGACGCCCGCCGCCCCGTACGGTACAGTATACAGGTCGTATACGTAGAGTATACGGATCTCTGATTCAGGAAAGTGCTTGTTTCTGGCGCGATCTTGTCCGTCCGTATCGCAGGTTTCATATCCGGATATTGTCTCCCATGTCAAGATGATTGTGTTCTTATCCTATTAATTTATCCGGATTTGTGTATACCCCTCGAGGTCCAGTTTGTCTTCTCCGGCGGGATAAACCCAGCCGCGACGGCCCGGCCAGTTGGGAGGAGGAAGCCGGGGATATTCGATCGTCCGCAGGGGACGACAAGGCCGTCCGCAGCGGCCGAAGTAATTTATCCAATCGTCCGTCCCCGTGCCCGTCCGTCCGTCCCAGTCCCAGTCCGCACCGCATGAAGCCGACGACGACCGCGGCCGTGAGCTCCGCGCGGCGACGCCCGAGCGGCGAGGAGCAGGCCAAGGCGTCGGCCGGGCGGGTCGGCGGCCTGCGGGTCATGCACCTGAGCGCGGCGAGCCCGGAGCGGCCCAAGTCGCGCGCGTCCGGTCCGCTCCCGCTCTCGGCCCCGCTCTCGGCCCCACTCTCGGCCCCGCTCTCGGCCCCACTGCTCACGCTCGGGGCCGTCGAGAGCGTCCGGTCCGGTAATTTACCGGTGGGGGCCCCGTCCTCGGCGCGGTCGTCCGGTCCGGCGGCCCCGCCCGCGACGGCCCCGGTGGACCTGCCGGGCCCCTCGTCCCCCAGCGACGACCTTCTGCTCTGCGGGCCGCTGCACAAGCGCGGCGCCTTCTTCAAGGCCTGGCTGCCGCGCTACGTGGTGCTCTCGCGCTCGGCGCTGCGCGTGTACCGCAAGAACCCGCTGGAGCCGTCGCTGTCGGCCAAGGACGCGCGCAAGCTGCTCAAGGACGAGGTGCTGCGCGCGGACGCGCTGCGGGCCGAGGCCGCGGACGGCTTCCGCCACCGCGCCTTCTGCCTCGCGCTCTCGGTCCGCAAGCGTCCGCGCCGGTTCGGCATGTCCTCAGGGTCCTCAGGGTCCTCAGGGTCCGCAGGGTCCGCAGGGTCCCGTGGGGACCTGCGCCGCAAGGAGAGCAACCTGGACTCGACCGGAGCGGGGACGCCGACCGCGGCCGCATCCGGGCTCAGCCCCAAGGACGCCGGCCGCGTGCTGCTCATCTACCTGCAGGCGTCGCGCGAGGCCGAGCGCGTGCGCTGGCTCAAGGCGCTGCAGCGCTGGATCGACGGCGCGGACCCGCTGGGGACGGTCCCGTCCCCGTCCGCATCCCCGTCCGCAGGGACGCTGCTCGCGTCGGGGGGCCCCCCGTCCTCGGTCCGCGGCCGCGCACTATTGCAGTACATTGTCTCGAACGCGTACCAGTCGTACCGCTACGGCCGCAAGATGGCCGCGGGCTCGCCGCGCTCGTCCCCGCGCTCGTCCCTCTCGCAGCTCGAGCGGGCCGCGGACGAGCCGCCGGCGTCCCCGACGGCCCAGCGGCTCGGCCGCGCCATCGAGCGCGCCTTCCCCGTGCTCGCGGCGCTCGTGCGCGAGCTCGACGCGTGCGAGGACGACGGCGAGCTCGTCTACATCCTCGACCAGGTGCTGGGCGAGGTGCAGGACGCCGCGGCCAGCGCCTCGCACGTGCGCGCGCTCAAGGCGCTGATCGCGGCCGCGGCCGAGGCCAAGCTCGACGCGAGCCCCCACTGCTGGACGGACGCCGTCCGCGCGGCCTACGCGGCCATCATGCGCGCGCTGCACGCGGCGCTGGGTGCGGCCGACCCCGATCCGCACGTGGGGCCCTCGTCCGCATCTTCGTCCGCATCTCCGTCCGCATCCCCGTCCGCATCCCCGTCCTCGGCCCCAATCGTGCGGCCGACGCGGCCCGCGGCCCCCCCGCCGGCCGCAGTGCAGGACTGCGACAGCGACAGCGAAGGGGACGGGTGTCGGCCGGATGAGGACGACGAACCACGTCCGTCCGCGACCAACCGCGAGGACCCGCTGCGGACGACCGCGGCCGCGGCCGCAGAGCCCGGGGACGAGCCCAGGAAGCCGTTCCACCGCACGTACAAGCTCGGCCGCAAGCTCGGGGCCGGCGGCTTCTCGGTCGTGCACATCGCGGCCCACCGGCGGTCCCGCAAGCAGGTCGCCGTCAAGATCGTGGCCAAGCGCGAGCTGCTGGGGACCACCACGACCGGCGGCGGGGGCCACGGCGCGGACGGCGCGGCCGCGCTTCGAGCCCTACAGCACGAGGCGCGCGTGCTCAAGTCGCTGGACCACCCGAACCTGGTCCCGCTGGTGGACTTTTTCGACGAGCGCGACTTCTGCTACCTCGTCACGCCGCTGTGCACGGGCGGCGAGCTGTTCGACGCGCTCGTGCGGCGCAAGAGCTACGCCGAGCGCGACGCGCGCGCGCTGCTGCGCAAGCTGGCGCGCGCCATCGCCCACCTGCACGCGCGCGGCATCGTGCACCGGGACCTCAAGCCCGAGAACATTCTGCTGCGCTCGTCGGCGCCGGACGCCGAGGTCATGATCGCCGACTTTGGCTTCGCGCGCGACCTGCGCTCGCTGCACGGGCGACGGGGCACGGCCTGCGGGACGCCCGGGTACGTGGCGCCCGAGGTCGTCAAGGGCGAGCCGTACGGCGCAGAGGTCGACTGCTGGAGCCTGGGCGTCATCCTGTTCATCCTGCTCTGCGGGTACCCGCCGTTCGCGGGCAAGAACCCGGCCGTGGTGCTCGACAAGGTCGCGCACGGCGAGTTCGCGTTCGAGGCACCCTACTGGGACGCCGTGTCGCCCGCCGCCAAGGACCTCGTGCGCCGGCTGCTGACGGTGGACCGGCGCGAGCGGATGCGCGCCGAGGACATTGAGCGGCATCCGTGGATGGCCATGGACGAGGAGGAGGCGGGTGGGGATGGGGAGGAGGAGACGCAGAGGATGGAGGACGATGAGAGCGAGCCCAAGGCCGCCGCGGGACGGGATCAGGAGGAGGAGGAGGAGGACGTAGAGGACGAGGAGAGGCCGCGCCGCGGGTCGGACCTGCTGCCGGCGCTGCTCCAGATGCGCACGCACTCGCTGACCCACAACAGCCCGCGCATCCGGCCGTCCGACCTCGTGGACGTCGACTCGGACGACGAGCAGGAGATCGAGGACGAGGTCCAGGACGTGGAGGACGAGGCCGAAGACGTCGAGGATGCGGATGCGGATGCGGCCCGCGCGGCCATGGCCCGCGACCGCGAGCTGCTCGAGCGCGAGCTCTTGAGCCTCGGCGTGGGCGGTCGCGGCAGCCTCAGCGGCGCCAGCGACGACGAGTGAGGCGAGCTAAGAGCAGCGCCAAGGGCAGCGCCAAGGGCAGCGCCGCCGCCATCACCATCGCCGTCTTGCCCAGCCAGCCAGCGTACGTGTCTGCATGTGTTGATTCTGCTTTTGACGCCGTGAGGGCGGCCGAGAGGAGGCCGAGAGAAGGCCGAGAGTACACTACGGGGGATGTAAGAGATAGGGAGCGAGCGCTCGAGGAGGACGAGGAGGACGAGGAGCAGTAACGACCGCTGTAAGCTTTTGCCCGGCCACCCGATCCACCAGTCAGAGGAGCCCCATGGCGGCCGCGTCCTCGCGCGCGGCTTGCGTCTCGCGCGCCTCGCGCCGCATGAGCCGGCAGAAGGCGTCCAGGTCGAGCGACGCGCGTAGCAGCAGCTGCAGGTTGTCGAGCGCCGCCGAGTTGCTTGGCTGGGCCGTCTTGAGGGCGTCGCAGTGCTCGAAGAAGCCGTCGGGCGTGAGGCCTTCGCGGGTCAGGAAGGCGGCCACGACGTCGGCGAACAGCGTCTCAAAGCGCTGCAGAGAGAGAGGTGAGTGAGGCCATGGAGCGATCCAGAGGACGAGAGACATTGGAGGAGGAGGGAGGTACGTGGAAGAGCTCGAAGACGGCGTGCGCGATCTCGCCGTCCTCGCCGGTGTCGAGCGAGTCGAACGCCTCGACGTGGCTGTCGCGGACGTCCAGACGTGTCGTGAGTCTTTATCCAGAGAGATCGAGACCTCCAGTCAGAGAGCCAAGGCGTACCGATGGCAGAAGCGCGCGGCCGAGGCCTCGACGTCGTCTACAAGCGAGCGTTCCCAGCGTCAGGTCCACTGGAGCAACGAGAGAGATCGAGATCGAGAGAGAGAGATCGAGAGAGAGATGGAGCCGCGCACGTTGGTCGCAGAAGCTCACGAGCCGCGCGATGAGCGGGTCGGCGCTCTCCACGGACACGAGCACCTCGTCCATGGCGTCGGCCGATATCTGCGAGCACAAGGGCTTCGAGACGCTCGTGTCGGCTCGGAAATAACCCGAAACGACCGACTGGCGGCGACGCGAGCAAAGCCAACGTGTTCCGCCTGCCGCCCGGCTTGACCGTCCAGGCGAGCGCTCCTTACATCTGGATCTTGCTAAAGTACTGCACGAGGCACAGGTTGTGGTGCAGCAGCTGCTGCAGACGCCCCCACTGCGCCTGCTGCTCGGCACCGAGCGCCTCGGCGCGCGCGAGCAGCGCCGCGTCCGCCACGAGCAGCGACTCGTGCAGCTTGAGGAAGCGGTTGAGGTACGCCTGGAGCACCTGGAAGTCGCGGCGCGTGGCCATCTCCTCGCGCAAAAAGTCCAGGAAGAGGCCCAGCAGCTGCCGGCCCTCGGCGTCGAACTCGCCCATGCACAGCGTGCTCATTTCCACGTCCGCGGCCGACGCCGACAGCGACTGCAGGTACCTGCCGACGGCGTGGAAGCGCGAGAACTGGATGGGGCCGCCGGTGACAGCGGCCGCGAGCGTCGTCTCGGGCTTGGCCGCGGCCTCCAGTAGCAGCGTCGCCAGCTTGCAGCGAGACGTGAACATGCCGGCGGTCTTGACGATGCGCGAGCCGCTGGCGACGGGCGTGGCGCTCGGAGTGCCGACCTCGCCGTCCGTCTTGTCGGCGTCCTCGTCCTCCTCTTCCTCGGCGTCGACGTCGCCCCAGGCCTCGTCGTCCGCGCCGGCGCCCCAGCCTTCCATCTCCTCGTCCTCCTGCTTGTTCTCCTCCTCTTCGTCCTCCTTCGTCTCCTTCTTCTCCGGCTCCTGCTTCTTGTCTGCCTTGGGCTTCTTCTCCTTGCTGGCCACCGGCACGAATGTCGGGTGCACGTTGTCCTTGCGGGCCGTCTGCAGGAAGAACGGCGCCTGCTCCGGCGCCTTGGGCGGCTCGATCGGCTTGTTGCGCTTCTTGATCAGCTCCAGGTTGAACAACGACTGCCAGAGAGCGCGCGGAGCCGTCGAGAGCGTGATGAGCGACACGTCCAGCGGCTCGACGTCCTTGCCAGCTCCGGCTGCCGTCGCCTGCTGCTCCGTCGTCTTCTTCTCCGGCTCGAGCGCGTCCGCATCGCCATCGACCGACAGCATCGGGTTCTTCTCCGTGCCGTAGCCGAGCTCGTCGGCGTTGTCGACCTCGTTCAGCGGCACCGGCATGTCCATGAGGATGGGCGCCTGCGGCTCCGTGTCGAGCAGCACGTCCGAGAAGAAGGCGCGGTTCGCCCAGAGGAAGATGCCGACGCTGCCGACGTGCGTCGTCGCGAGGAACTCGCCCGTCGGGGACACGGCGAGCCCCGTCACAGGCTTGTGGAACTTGATCCAGTCGACGCACTTGCCGGTCGGGAGGTCCCACACACGCAGTGATGCGTCCGCCGAGGACGAGAACAGCCAGCGCGCGTCGCCGCTGAAGCTCACGTCCGTGATGCGGTGCGAGTGTCCGGCGAAGCGGCGCGCGAGCTTCTTGGTGGCCACGTCGAACACGCGCAGCACGTGGTCGTCGCACACGACGCACAGCAAGTTGCTGTCGCGGTGCAGCTCCATCTGGCTCACCGGCGAGCCGACGTCGAGCTCGAACACGAGCGCGTGGCTCTGGAAGTGCCAGAACTTGAGCTTGCCGTCGAGGCCAGCCGACACGACGTGCTGGTTGAGCGCGTCGACGATCACGGCGCTCACGGGGCCGTCGTGCGCGTGGTGGAGGTTGTCCTCCTCCTCCACCGGCGGCGCGTAGCCGGGAAGCATCAGCGACCGGATGAGCTTGGGCTTGGGCGTCGCCGACGTCGGGAACGACCCGCGCTTGTCTCCCGACTGCATGTTGTACTTGTAGATGGCCCCGCCGACGCTGCCGACGACCGCGAAGTTGCCGCACGTGCTGACCGCGACGCTCGTGGCCTGGGTCTTCTTGCGGCGCAGGTCCTCGTCGCTGCCGAGCGTCACGCGGTCGGTCGGGTCGAACTGCCGCAGGATCTTCTTGCCGATCGCGCGGCGCTCAAAGCGCCACACGTACGCGGCCACCTCGTTCTCGTGGCACGTGACAACGTTCGCCCAGTCGCGCTCGCGCGTCTCCATCGCCGCGAACTGCGTGATCGGCGGCAGCTTGAGGTCCTCCACGCGCACGTGCATCTTCTTGGCGCGCTTGAGCACGGGGCCTTGCGACATCTCGGTGCTCTGCTGCTCGCGCGCCGTGTGGAACACGCGGAAGGCGCGGTCCTGGCCGGCCGACAGGATCTGGCACGCCGTGCCGTCCGCGCCGTCGGCCATGGTCGCGAGCGTGTTGTTGCCGTAGTAGCGGATGCGTGTGGGCGGTGCCTTGTGTCCCTCGCGCGACTTGAGCAGCCGCGCGCCGCTGCCGTTCAGGCTGTCGAAGATCCACATCTTGATGGCGTTGTCCGCGCCCGACGACAGCAGGATGGGCTCGTTCGGCAAGAACACGAGCGACACGACCGCGCCGTCGTGCGCGCTCGCGATCGTCGACTCGAGGCGCTTGTCCTGCAGGTTCCAGACGGCCACGTCGCCCGAGACGGAGCCCGTGACCGCGAGCGGGGTCGGCGCGCTAGTGTCCGTGCGGAACGCCATGGCCGTCACCTTGCTGCCCTGCTGCTGGAAGTCCATGACGAGCTTGTCGTACTGCAGGTGGTGCAGCACGAGCCGGCCGTCGCCCAGGCCGACGCCCACGACGTCCACCGCGGGGCTCTGCTCCAGCGCCACGACCGGCGACTTCCAGCCCTTGAACGCGTAGACGCACTTGAGCTTGCGCACGTTCCACAGCTGCAGCTCGCCCTGCTCCGACCCGACGAGGATCTTGTTCAGGTACGTCGCCGGGTGCAGCATGACCGTCGGCGTGAACGTGTCCGGGAACTCGATCTGGTTCAGCAGCGCCATCTCGCTGCGTCACATGCGGCAAACGATACACAAGCACACACACGCAGGCGGTCAGCACGAGCGGTTAGCGTCACTAGCAGCGCGTCATGACGGGCTAAGGGGACGCACTCGAGGTCCCAGATCATGAGCGTGCGCGCGTCGTCGAGCGAGAAGAGCACGCTGCCGACCACAAGCAGCTGTAGATTCACACACACACACGAACAACAACAACAACACTAAGAAGTGAGCGTCTACCGCGCCGTGTAGTACAAGAGCGCGCCACGCACCTGTTTGACATCACCCTTGTGGCCCGAGAGCGTGGCGATCCGCTCGACGCGGCGCCAGACGAGCACGTGGCGGCCGCAGGCCGTGAGCGTCAGGTGCTTCTTGGGCAGCACCTCGAGCGCGGCGATGCGCTTGGGCAGCTGCGGCGAGACGAGCACGGGCGTGAGCCGGTCGCACTTGTAGACGGCGAAGGCCTTGCCGAGCGAGGCCGTCGCGAAGCTCGCCGCGCCCATGCCGTACCAGCGCAGCGGCACGTCGGCCACGATCACGCCGATCGCGCGGAAGCACTGCAGCACGCGGCTGTTCTGCCGCCGCGTGAGCGCCTCCTCCGACATGCTGGCGGTCTGTGGGAGCAGCAGCGGCGGGCGGCTTGGGCTGGCAGGTGCAGGCAGGCAGGCACAGGCAGGCGACGCGGGGCGAGGCGTTCGCGAGGCGTTCGCGTTGTCGGACTTGCAGCCAACGGAAAAATGACTGGAAAAGGCACTCATTCCCTCGATACAGTGACTTAGACTGGTGAAAGAGTGACTAAGTACGACAGCGGTGAGTGTGCGAACTTTACGGAATAGTGACATGGATGGCTACACTGGGACGCGAAAAGGTGCGTAACCCGTGGTTACACGGTTCATTCAGCACGGCACGGGATGAAGCGGAGTCTCGTCCTCCTGCAGCTGCTGCAGCTGGGGCTGCATTGTACGTTGTCGCGCCCTGGCAAGGTTAAAGGAAGGGCTCTGCTCCAGTTGACTGCTATTTCAAGAGCGTTGTCTTCGCGGCGCGGTAGATGCTGTAGTACTGGAGGACCGCAATCGAGACCAAGTTGAACAGAATACCTGTCCCTGCTGCGATCTTGACGGTCAAAGAGCTGGACGACGACGTCGTCGAGCCGCTGCTGGTGGACAGAGCCGAGGTGGTGTCATTGTACGAGGTGTCAGCGTTCTCTACCACAATGGGGTGACTCGCACTTGGAAGCCTGACACTCGGGGGCGAACCCAACACGTCGTAATGAGTCTCGAGTAAACCGAATGGCAAAGCAAGTGGGACACCACCAGTGTTGAAGATAGACACAAGAACTCTCAACGAGGACGGCAACGATTTGCCTGCTAATGAGCGCGGCATATTTTCAAAGAATGTACCTTCGCTAGACCTGTACCTGCATTCAGTTCGACGCGGCAGCAGCGGCAGCAGCGGCAGCAGCGGCAGCAGCAGCAGCAGCGTCGCCAGGAGCCTCAACGTCTCCGTAAGTGAGCGCGCGCTTCTCGCCAACCTTTCCGAGAAGAACAGGCGCGAGCTCATGCGTGAGAAAGCGGTCCGCAAGCGCCTTGCCGAGACCCTCCGCCTCGACACGAGGACCCGAGATCGATTCTATGATACAGCGTTCAACACACACACGTTAGTCTCGCGAGATCGATGCCGGACGATACAACACCGATAGTAGCGTACCGCGGACCGACTGCTTGCCGTCGCGGGACAGCACCGTCGACGTGAGGGTGAGCGTGTCGCCGTCGAGCGTCGTGTTGACACCCATCGCAATCTAGAAATCCAGAGAGCAACAGTGAGCGCCAAATAGTGAGAAGTCGTGACACAAGACATCGAACGGTGGCGTTGCATGCAGTCGCACCTGGCAGCCGCCTTCCAGGTAGTACAGCAGGCTGCGCTCCGCCGTGCACAGCTGGGCAGACTTCTCGTCCTCAATCTTGGACAGCATCTCGAGAATCTAGGCACACAAAGCAAGGCGAATGGTGAGCATCACTCGAACACCAGTGACGTTTGATAGCAGGTTCTAACAAGACAGTCCCCCACCTCCTTGTCGTCCGCGCGGCACTCGATGCCGATGCTGCCCTGGCCAACACCGTAGCCGAACGAGTCGAGCGGGAGGAGCTAGCACGCACATACACATACACACGCATCAATCGCAATGTTAGTCCTCCTCAGAGCACGCAGTGCCAAAGTCCCTGGCAGTTGCCGCACCTCGTCGATACGGTCACCGAGTCCACCGCGACGGAAACCGCAGGCGGCGACGATGATCGCGTCGTAGTCGTCGTGCTCGTCCAGCTTGGCCAGCCGCGTCTGGATGTTGCCGCGGATCGTCTTGATCTCGAACGTCGGGTGCTGGCTGCGCAGCAGCGCCTCGCGCCGCAGCGAGCTCGTGCCGATGACGCTGCCGTCCGGCAGGCCGCCGAGCGACGTGACGCCCTTGGCCTTGTGCTTCGGGTGGATGATGGCGGCGTCTTCAGGACTCTCGCGCTTGGTGATGCCGCCGAGCACGAGGCCCACCGGCAGCGACGTCGGCATGTCCTTGAGCGAGTGGACCGCAAAGCTGCTGGCGCCGGACAGCAGCGCGTCCTGGGAGAAACCCAATCCGATCCAGCACAAGTCAAGACACCCGCCACTTCAAACGTCGCTACTGATCGAGAAATGGGCGCCACGCACCTCCAGACTCTTGGTGAACAGTCCCGAGGCCGTCGACGTGCCGAGGTCGCTTAGGTGGCGGTCCAGCACCTATCACACGCATCCCAGGCGTCAGTCTCTCCTCTCTCTCTCTCTATCACTCACACACAAGACGCGCATACACCACACGAGCCTACCCACCTGGTCCCCGACCGTGTCCTGCTGGCCGACGACAAAGTCGATCTCCGGGTAGTGCTCCTGTCGTCGACACCGCCCGTCAGCCGCCGCAACAGAGACTTGACATGGCGAGCTGGCCGCACCTGGAGCATGCCGATGACCTCGTTCGTCTGCACCATGGCCAGCTGGCTCTTGCGGGAGGACACGTAGACGGTGCGGCGCGGCGCGCTCATGGCTGTTCCGGGCGCGTGCTGGCGGCGATCTGCGTGTTGGCTGGCGATCTCGAGAGTGCCGCCGCGCGTTCCGGTCGTGGCGTCGGGAGAGCTGCTGACCGGCCGGTGGATGGCTCAATGAACGAGATCTGGCCAATGGCTGCGCGTCGTTTGGTCTGACACGGGTTTGATTGGATAGAATATAATCGTTTCGACCAATCAGTGCGCCAGGTTGCATATCACTGCGGTTTCATTGGTGGAAACCACCTTGCGCATCATTCAGTTCAGAGCTGCAGCTTGCAGTATCGGATATCTGCAGCTTGCAAGTCGGTGGCGCTGACGATTGTGGACGGCCCGGGCAGCGAGTTCGAAGTGGGAAAGCTAGCAGGTCGTGAACTGGGCCCCTGCTTGACCCGATGCATGGTGCGGGCTTGGCATCTAGATCGAGCTCAACAGTAGAGAGGAAGGCGTCGACACGGACACAAACACCTGCGTGTGAACAAAGCGAAAGAAACTCTTGCAAGCGAATGCAGCAACCGACTCCACAACGACACGGCTCACGCTCACCTGAGCGACATCTGCGTCAGATTCGCGTGTGCGGCAGTGCTCTCCGTCACCATTTGGTCGTTATGTTTCTTGCGTTCCACCAGTGACGCCAATCTGCCGGTATCGAGCGGAAGACTCGCAACGATAGCATGCTTTGTGAAGCTAGACACCTTGCGATTTTGAAGCCGACCGAACGCAGACGCTGACTGTTGCGTCGACGTTGACTGTCTCGCCAGCGACATCGGCGCGCCGTCTACGCCCAGCCGTGGTCGCTTGGCCTCCAGTGCGTCGACGGACATTGCCTGTCTGTTTGTTCTCGTTGCACGTCGCGCGGAGTGCGTTGCTTGCTCGGAAACGGGACGCCATCAGCAACTCGATACGCCTGGTCACCAAGCTGCAGCACACTTGCTGCACGACGCCCACAGTAACTGTGGGCGTGCCTTCAGCTCCATTTCAACCAATACGAGTTCTTTTAAATATATTCCTAATATTTGATTGGCGAAAAATACAATGCTAATCACTCGCAGTTACCAACTTTTTCAGCGACTGTCCCGAACATGGCGTTGGCGCGAGCGTGGGGGCAGCGCGCGGCCCTGAGCGCGCGGCCGGCGGCGCTGCTTCGTCCACAGCGTCAGCGGCCGCAGCTGCCACGTGCGCTTAGCGCTGTGGCACGCGACAGCGACTCCAGGGCAGCGGCCACGCCGATGGTCGCGCAGTACCTCGCGCGCAAGAAGGAGTATCCAGGTGAGCGATCGGTCGGCCGCCACACTGCGGCGATGAATAGGAGGACGTGGCGGCGTTGGCAGCGGCCAGGAGCTAACAGCGTCTTGTGTGACAGACTGCATGCTGCTGTTCCAGGTCGGCGACTTCTACGAGTTCTTCGGGGACGACGCGCGGCGCGCGTCTCATGTATGTGGAGACGCGAGGTGGCGCGGACGACTGCCACTCACGGACTGACCAGCAGGCTTGGCGGACGCGCAGCTGCTCAACCTGGCGCTGACGAAGAAGTCCAAGCAGACGAGCGAGGTCGAGACCATGTGCGGCTTCCCTCTCGGTTCGGTGGACTCGTACGTTGAGAAGCTGGTAGGTCGGCGCTGGAGCAACTAAACGTATGGGCAGCTTTTCGATGTCCGCCAGCTCACTAAGTCCCGATTTACATCCACCAGGTCATGCATCACGGCGTCAAAGTCGCGATCTGCAACCAGGTCGAGGTACGCCGTCTCCCGAACGCTTGTGGGGTTGTAAGGTGTGAGTCTAAGCTTGCGAACTTGATAGAGTGCGTCGACGGCGAGGAAGCGCGGGTACAAAGCGCTCGTGGACCGCCAGGTCGTGCGCGTGGTGACGCCGGGCTCTCTTGTCGAGGACACGATGCTCACTCCAGAAGAGAACAACTACTTGGCCGCGCTCTACCGAGGCGCCAACGACACGTGGGGGCTCGCCTGGGCGGACCTGTCGACTGGTGAGTTCGTTTCGACGACTGCAACAAGCGACAAGCTCTCGAGCGCCGTACTTCGTTGCTCTCCGAAGGAGATCCTTCTCCCAAAGTCCATGGCCAGCGGCGGAGCAAGTGACACCGTCGCTGCTATGGAATCAGCGCTGCCAGCTTCGTGTGCGCGGACATTCCGACCGGAGTCAAGCTTCAATGAGCAAGGCTCCGGCTTTCAGCAGCGAGGCTCAGTTCGGTCGTTGTCTGGACCCGTCGATCCCGCTGAGCACGCGGCAGTCGCGGCCATATTAGACTACGTCAAGTTCACACAGCGCAGTGTGGCGCCGCTTATCAACGCGCCGTTGCACGTCGAGTCCTCGGACCACATGATTATCGACGCCAGCGCGTGGCGATCGCTAGAGCTCGCAAAGGTACAGTGCTATGTTGGAATCCTTGCTTATCGTCGCGGTCGAGACACAAACTGATCGCGTGGGCTGCTTTGCTCGTCACTTACTGGGAAACAGTCACTTGGGGGATCGAAGATCTCGAGCCTCCTTCAAGCGATCGATGCGACAATCACCCCAGGCGGCTCGCGTCTTCTTGCGGTGCGTGCCGACTAAATCGATAGGCTGTCGCGAACCACAGGAACTAATATGCGCGTACAATCGTTTTCTGTTGTCGGGCAGTCCCACTTGGGGTCGCCACTGATGAATCTTCAGCTCCTCGAGAGGCGGCTGGACGCGGTCGAGTACTTTGTGGACCACGAACAATTGCTGCGCAAGATCCGAAAGCATCTCGGCGACGTGTTCGACATGGAACGAAGCTTGCAGCGCTTGTCGGTGGGCGTAGCGACGCCCAAAGACTTGAAGAACGTTGCGACAACCATCACTGAGGCCACGAAGCTCGCCGAGCAGATCCAATCTCACCATCGCGGCGTCGCAAAGCGCTCGTCTCTTGGTATCGAGCTCCCCGAACTTGTAGCTTCCTGGTGCTCCGACGGTCTCACTAGCGGATACCAAACTGCCGACCTCCCCTCTGAAGACGGAGACAACTGCCACGTTGCTTCCATCGCGGGTGAGATTCAAGACGCTTTGAAGGACGATTACACGGCGCTTAACTCGCGTAGTGGCTTCGTTCGCCCGGGTTACTCGAGCGAGCTGGATAAATGGCAGCGCGTGCTGGCGGTGGACGCACAATCGCCCGAGCGAATGTCGTTGCAGCTGAAGTACCGCGACCTGCTCGGTTCCGCGCGGCTTCGTGTCGTGTACCAAGCAGAGAAAGGCTTCTTTATCGAGATCCCGCATGAGGAACACGCCAGACTGTTGAAGCGCAGCCACAACGAGCCTGCCAAGCGGGAGCTCGAGCATTTGAGCATGGTTCAGTCTCTCAAGAACAGCGTTCGGTTCCGGTCGCAAGAGCTTCGCGATCTCAATCGCGACCTGATGGAGGCGGGCATGGAAGTTGTGCGGATCGAAAACGACATCTTCGATCGCCTGACAGGTCGCGTACTGGCCTTGCTGCCGACGCTGCAGCGCACGGCAATCGCGCTCTCGCAGCTGGATGTGGTCTGTTCTCACGCCCAGTTGGCGCTTGACCGGAACTTGTCTCGCCCAGTGTTAGACGGCAGCCGCGACCTGCACATTGAAGACGCGCGCCATGTTGTTGTCGAAGCTGCGCACCTGAAAGGTGCGAACTCGAGCGTTGGCGGCGGTGGCAACGGGGGCATGCGGGCGTTCGTTCCAAACAGTTTACACTGCGGTGCAGGCGCTGGGGCGAGTTGCTGGGTATTGACCGGGCCCAACATGGGCGGCAAGAGCACTTTTCTGCGCCAGAACGCGCACCTGGTGGTTCTCGCGCAAATGGGCAGCTTTGTGCCAGCCAGGTTCGCCCGCATCGGGCTGGTAGACAAGCTTTTCTGCCGCGTCGGGTCGGCAGACGACCTCGCCTCGGACAGAAGCACGTTCATGGTCGAGATGCAGGAAACGGCGACGATCCTGACGCAGGCGACGAGCCGGTCGCTTGTGCTGATGGACGAGGTTGGCCGCGGCACCGCCGTGAACGATGGCGTGGCCATCGCGACGGCCGTCTTGGAGTCGCTGAGTGCGCGGCAAGTCCGGACATTGTTCGCGACGCACTTCACGGCGCTTCACGACCTCGTCGCGCCTGCGTTTCGCTCCGAGCTGCAGTTCCACCGCATGGAGGTGCTTGAGCGGACTCTCAAGCGGCGTCATCGACACGAAGGAGACCCGGTAAGTAGCGACATCGACGACAAGCAGCTCGTGTTCTCGCACCGAGTTGTTCCGGGATTGGCGGACCACTCGTACGGCATCAACACGGCCGCCCTCGCTGGCTGCCCGCCCGACGTCGTTCGACGCGCTGCCGAGGTGCTGAGTCAACTCTCCAGCGCTCAGTCGGGAGCTGCGACGGCCTGTGCGAGCTCGCTATCAACGCAGGAGCAATCGCCGGGCGGACACAAGATTCGCGAGGCTCTGGAGATGCTAGAAGCAGAGTTCGAGCCGATCCAAGCCGACTGTAGCGCAGCCGTGGACCCAAACGAGGTGATCAGACGTGTGCGGCAGCTTCTTCTGGATGCGTCGCGCGAGGAACCCGAGTAAGCAGGCGGCCAAATACAACGGCACGTCACCGACCAGAAGCGCGTTTCTCCATGTGTGTGGGCAGACATCTTTGTCGTCTGCACTAGCGACCGCATATAGAGTCAAAGGCGTCAGCTGCCGCAGTGTGCTTTCTATCGTGTCTTTACTCCTCTCTGTGCCTTTCCGCAGTCCGCCTGACCCTCTTCTTGACACGAATTAATCGGTTGGCCGACTAAATCGCGTCTAGAGAGTCTCACCTGTGCGTTCGTGTTAGTCCGCATGGCTATCACGCGGCACCGCTTCGATACCACAAGCGGCTTCAATACCACGAACTCAGCGTAGGCGAGGCGACCAAGGGTCTCTCTGTCTCTGCGTCACTTCCAGACTTCCTGCTCGCTCCCCACGCAAAACTATCGCGAACTAGCCGATCGCTGGACCAAGAGGCCATGCCAATCGCGGCAGCGACCGTCTCCTACCTCACGCGGACGTTCTACGCCGACGCCGACTGCTCTGGAGATGTTCAGTCAGTCTACATGACGGAGGACTCGGACTGCGCCAACTCGATCGACGGGTACACCGGCTGCTCCGAGTCGGGGAACTACTTCGTCAAGCAGTCGTGCACGACCGACCGCACAGCCAAAATGCAGGCGGCGTTTGGCGCCAACCGCTTCGTGGCGTACGACGAAACCATGCAAGTGGACTGCGACATGGACTTGTACCGCTACAGCTATGGCTTCCTCGCCTCCGACACATGCCAGTCGCTCTACTACAACGGCGGCAGCGTGGTCGCCTCAATCGACGACCAAGGCCTCACGACGCTTCAGGTCTTTGAGAGCTACTACGACACGGAATGCTCCGGAGATTCCTACACGGTCGTTCTGGATGCCGCCTTCATGGCTGATCCGTACTGCATCAGCTACGGCGACTCCGGGTTTGGGACCATGTTCATCCCGATGGCGACTGCTGTCGCCGCGTCATCCTCCAACCCGAACGACGAAGGCGTCGTGATCTCCGTCTACGAGGACGAGGCGTGCACCTCGCCGGCCACGAGCGTCTACATCGCGCCGCACCCGACTTGCTCCGACACGTACACCGGCTCGAGCTGCGTACCATCGTACGCTGGCAGTCGCGAGGTGTTCTACAAGATGGACTGTATGGACAATTGGACTGACCGCGACGCTCGTATAGAAGTCCTCGACGCCACGTTCGGGGCTGACGCGTACCTCGCCTTCGACTCGTTGGACGCGTCCTGCGACAGCAGCGACACTAGCAGCGTCGAGTTTACGTACGGCTACCTCGCTGACGGGCTCTGTCACGACGCGTTCGACCGCGAGAGCTCGCGCATCACGTTCGCGGACGATGGGTCGGCGGTTCTAGAGCGAGCCTCGCGTCTGCAGGGTGACTACGACTGCGAGCAGTTCCCCACGAAGACACGCGTGTCGAGCGACGAGATCGAACAGCAAACGTGCGTGGCGGGCAACAGCACGGCGCTGGTGTTCTTCACGACGTCCGACATCGCGGCGACAGGGGCGACATCCGTGGCTGGGTCGACTAGCAAATCCATGTCGGGAACGGGCTCAAGCCAAGCGAGCGATGGCTACCTCACGGACGCTTCCAGTCAGCAAAGTGACGGCGCAGGAGGTAGCGGTCCGGCCGAGAGTTCTACCTCAAGCGGCGGCAACACCGGAGTGATCGCGATCATTGCAGGCTGTGCCGTCGCTGTGGTGCTGGTCGCGCTTCTCGTCGTGTGGCGATGCCACAAGAACCGAAGCAACAACAGCAGGACCAACAACGCCGACGCCTTGAGCCAGCCAAATCTACACGAAGGCCTCCTCGCGACGACCGAAGACAAGGCTAACGCATCCGCTAGACGCTCGCACCACGTCAGTACCGATCGCTCCGGGTGTCAGCGCACAGCCCCCTCGTCATCCGGCTCGTTTCGTCGCACAGTTCCGCCGACTGGCTTGTGGAATGACCCGGTCATCATTAGCGTCCGAGTACCTCGCGAGAAGGTCGTCACCGGAGAAGTCTTGTCTCGCGGAGGCTTCGGCGAGGTCTACGCCGGCAGCTTCAACGCCCAGCGCGTCGCCATCAAGATGCTCCTTCCGGAGACGAGACGGGACCTTGGGCACGTCAATATGTTCCTCGCCGAGGCCAAGCTCATGGCTTCGCTCGATCACCCGTGCATCGTCCAGCTCGTCGGCGTCGCGTGGGACTCTCTGACGGACTTGTGCGTCCTGTCCGAGTTCATGACGGGCGGCGATCTACGGACGCTTTTGTCCAACTTCGACTCCACCAACTACCAGATTGGATTCGACTGCAACAAGCTCCGGATCGCCTACAACATCGCGCAGGCGCTCACGTATCTGCATTCGCTATCTCCAGTCGTCATTCATCGCGATCTAAAGTCCCGCAACGTGCTGCTCACCGACGACACGCTCGAAGCCAAGCTCACGGACTTTGGCGTGTCGAGGGAGCGGGCGGAGAGCACCATGACCGCCGGAGTGGGCACGTCGCTGTGGATGGCGCCAGAGGTGATGATGGGCGAGCGGTACGACGAAAAGGCGGACGTGTTCTCGTTCGGCGTGCTGCTGTCAGAGATCGACACCCACGCACTTCCATACTCGCATACAGGAGTCTCTCACGCACGGCTGGTCCAGTTGATTGCCGAGCGCAAGGTGCACGTCCAGTTCTCGGCCGCGTTTGACTCGGACGTAGCGGCACGGGCGGTCGAGCTCGGGGTTGCATGCGTGGCGATGGACCCAGCAGCGCGACCGACGGCTGCCGAGGCTCTGTACCAGCTGCAGATGGCTCTTCGAGAGGCACGCTAACGTGGTTCGAATAGCGATGTTGACTTGAATTATCTTGGTGCCAGGTAGTCACCTGTCAATTCGGACTGCGGGTCCTGGTCATCACTTCTGCTTTAGAAACAGCACTTGACAACTTGAGACGACGCAAGTCGTGGTGCGTCTCCTGCGTCTCCATCAGACGATTAGCAGCGGTAGTGATTGTAGTCGCGGCAGCTGGGTCTGCATAAGCTCGTGGCGTTGACATCGGAAACATACACCGCGTTCAGGGCTAGGTACATGCGTGGGTCCCCAAGACACCAAGCGCGATGCGTCGCAACCCAGTCACCACCCACCTCTCGACAACAAGTAGCGAATGGAACACCAACTCAAGCAAGACTCACGGACGCCATTGT